>VWZE01021958.1:30047-44246 GCA_013396675.1 Eubucco bourcierii | reverse complement strand
CTGTAGTTTCCAGGGTCATTCTTTTTACCCTTCTTGAAGATGGGTGCTATGTTTGCCCTCCTCCAGTCAGCAGGAACTTCACCAGTCTGCCATGACTTTTCAAATATGATGGACAGTGGTTTGGAAACTTCATCTGCCAGTTCCCTCAGGACCCGTGGTTGGATCTCATCAGGCCCCATGGACTTGTGCACATTCAGGTTTCTTAGGAGCTCATAAACGTCATCTTCTACTATAGTAGGCAGATCTGCCTGCTCCCAGTCCTCACTTTTACCCTCTGCAACTCGGACATTGTGGTTGGAGCCCTTGCTGTTGAAGACTGAGGCAAAGAAGTCATTGAGCACCTCAGCCTTGTCCATGTCCTTTGTCAGCAGCTCTCCATTTTCCTTCTGTAAGGGTCCCACATTGTCCCTAATTCTCCTCTTCTCACTAATATAATCCTCCAACAGCAGTTGATACATAGAAAAAACATTAAAAAAATCTACAACAGCAATTGTGAGGCTGAAGTCTTCTGGACACCAAATTCAAGAGACTCCCTTACCCCTTTGCCTCCAAGTTTTGAGGCCATCCTAACCCTGATGCCCTGCTCAGGCCTCTTCTCCAGGTGAGGCTCCTCAGTCTCCTTTCCCAGTGCAATGTCCCATTTCTGGAGAACACCTGGGAGCTCTTATAAGAAAAAGAAATGCCTTGGAGACATCTTTCACCATTCCTGCAGCCACCTTCCCACCAGCAGTGTCCCAGTGATCCAGCCCTCTATAGAAATCATAGCAGCAGGCGAAGAGAGAGCAGTTGTCACTACTTGCACAGTTCTGGACCCTAGGCTGCAGCAGCTCCTCTGCTGACAGGTACAGCTTCAGATCAAAGCTGAAACCCAAAGCAAGACTGGAGCAACAGTGCTATTGGAAACTCATACCTGCTCCCCAGACTGGATCCTGTCTGGGGCAGCTGTGGTATGGAGGTGTCGTGGTAGGCCTAAGCAGGCCAGATTAGGCCTGTACATATCCTGGCCTGCCCAGACACATTTTTTTTCTCTCCCTCCTTCTGTTTTGGGCAGAGCAGCCACAGGAAAGAGGACAAAGAACCTGGAGCCACTAAGTCTGGGGTCTGTGGCCTGCCCAGATCCTGCGGTAAACAAGATGCACACAGTTGCCTTGCGCAAGGCCCGTGTTCTGCCCAAAAAAGGGTAATGCAAGCCTATGGTTTCACCCAATATGGTCAGATCTTCGATAACTGCCATAGGCTATCCTGTGTCCAAAGGCCCATTAGTCTCTGGCTGTATAGATAAAAGGAGATGAGCAGGGAGCACAGTGTGTGCTTTTCCATTATAAGGTGTGTCTGCTATTGCATCCGTGCCTGCTGCCTCATTGATCCTGAGCTGTGTGGGACCCCAGCGAAGCAGGATCAGGCTCTGATACCTCCACACATTCGGCCTGCACAGCCAGCATGACAAAGTGCTGAGACTGCACACCACAAGACATCCTACCTGCACCTGAAAGCCTTCTCCCCAGATGGAAGCCCTGGAGACAACACAGATCATCCAGAGAGCCAGGACCAGGTCAGAGATCGCCTGTCTCCTTTCTCCAGCACCCAGAAGCCGGGGTAAATTCTAAAGCCTCTGATGGCTACCGACAGCAACCCCACCACGAGCCTTAGATACTGTCAGGTAATATTTTTGTGAGCAAATAGCAAAAGCCTCTTGTAATCATTAATTGCCTTCTGCCATAAGCAGAAAGTAGCTCCTTGCGTCCATCTAGTGAGCAAGTGGAGTATTGACCGCAAACGGTATGCTGACCACAAAGGTTTCTCTTCCAGTTTAATCGAGTTCAATTAATGTATATATTTACTAGTTATTTCTAGATCCTATTATAACCTGTATATAGTTTCCATAACGATGCAAGAACCTGTTATTATTTTGGTGATCGGGGTGACACGAGTTCTGAATATTTAATATTAATAAACTATATGAAAAAAATTAAAATATCACCTCACAGTAATTAATTACTCCATTCCACTACAGGAGAAGACAGGTCTGGACAGGCTGATGGCTCTGCCTCAGACCCATGGTTTTATTAAGACTAAGACTTCAAAGCTGTAACAGAAGGACTTGGAAGGATTCAAATCCCAGGGCACATTTTCCTTTTCAGAGCACGCTTACTTTAAACCATGTCTTGGCCAGTCACCTGCTTAGGCCAGCAGCAGCAGCCATCCGCTCCACGCAGGATCTCTACAGCACAGAGCACCCCTCAGCAGCAGCTTGGGACCTCATGCACCTGTGACTTGCATACTGAGAGCTTGTGGCTTTGTGGGCTTTTGAAAGCCTAATTATGCAGCAGTTTGCTCATAGCCTTAGTGTTTGTGGGTCAACAGCACTTAGGCAGCCAGCCAGTAATACAATGCTCTTCCAGTCTTCTTGCAAGTACCAAAAAGCACTTTTTATAAAACTAAAATATTAACTAGCCTCCATGAAATTGCTATCTATCAACTACAGCAGACCAAGTTAAGGGTGAATAGCATTCCATGATGAAATCTGAACAACTTTAGTGCAAACAAATGAAATAAAGCCATGCCAAAACACGTGTTTTCCACTATTAACTCTGCCTGCAATGACCTGTAGCACTACAATCACCGTCGAAAATGCAGAACTTCTCTTACAGTCACACCTGTTTCATATGTATCTTTTAAAAAAAAATAAAGTAATGTAGTATTTTATCATCTTCCAGTACATGCAGAAATTTTGTAATATTAAAGGATGCCTTTTATTTCCAAAGTTCGTTAAATACACACTGATGAACTTAAAATTTCATTCCTTTTGTCTACCTGCTGCTAAGTCAGAAGAGAGCACAGGAAATCTAGTGAAGGATGACACGTGATGAATTAGTAAAATGTGCATGAAACACAGATGGAACAACCAATGCATGAATTACCTAGGAGTGAATCAACACTCCTACGTGAGCAGCAGCAATCCAGACTTATTCTCAAAGATACTTCAATCCCAAGCACAAATTCCTGAATACCAGACACCAAATGCACTATCTCAGATGTCTTGTGACTGTGCAGTAACTTCACATGGGGCTACAAAATTTTTAGCATCTTACAGTACTGACAGAAACAGAGTTGCCTGTATTGAAGGCAAAAACCTTGCAACTTTGATGAAAAAGAGATGGTGACTCTCATTTTCTGTCTTGTATTTCTCTAAGCAAGTTTTTGTAAAGTGAGTGTTTAAATTCCAAAATGTGTATTTGCAAAGCTGGAGAACATCCCATGCATTCAGCCACAGAGCAGCCTATTCCCAGATGTTAACAACAGGAAAAACAAGCCTGCATGTAATTAGTGCAACGCATAAACCGGCTTATTTTTAGATAGCTGTAAAACTTTCAGTTACTTAAGTAGTTCTCTAGTACATTGCCAAACTTCCCTTTGCTAGGCATAACCATAATACATTCCAGATAAATAAAAAACAGTTAACACAATCCTACATCCTTTCCTTAGGTAAAGACATTTCTTTGATTTAATTTCTGGTATTGACATATGCAGGGTAAGGAGGAATGGTATCTAGCATGAGCCTACAGTTACGGCAGATTCTCCTTCAATCTTGCAGTCATTCTCATGCTGCAAAGGGTTGAAAAGGATGCAGTCCCAGTACTCTGGTGTAATATGAGGCAAAAGGAGTCACCGAGTCTAATTTTATTCTATGAGCTAATTTTATTCCACAGATAAAGAATTCTAGAAGGACCCACTGAAACACTTAAAAGTTCCTTTTGTGAGGTCTATTAAGTGAAATTATGTTTTGGTTACTTTGTTATGATAGATGTCTAAGTTTCATAGAATCCTCTTCCACAGCCAATGTTATAAAAATTCATTAATCCATTATTAGACTTTTGTTTGTAATTAAATAGAATAAGTTTTAAACAACCAAGCGTAGTTCAGTGATAGTTATCTGATTTGCCCTCCCTTAAAAACATAAAAACATGCAATGAAAACCTTGAAATTTCAACTGTCATTGTTTATTACTGTTTTAGCTACATTCTCTACAATTTCAGCAGCATCTTAAAGAGACAGTTAATGTTTCTTTATATACAATGAAAACAAAATGGCTTGCAACATCAGAAACAAGAGCAACAGTTTAACTGTACAATACTAAATGAAAACCTGTGGTAATACAGCCTCCTTTTTCTGCAACATGGACAAAATTACATATAGGTATTCAGCATCAAGAATGGGACAATAAAAAGAATCGTGAATGGGAGAGAGATACACTGTTCTGAAAAGTAAGTTTCTACCATACAAGGCAGTTAGAAAATGTTTCACGTTTTAAAATATCTGTACAAGCCACAAGAAACATTTCCTTGTTGATAGGAACTTCCAGAAACAAATAATAACCATGAGCAACTTCTACATCTAGTATCGATGTGCTCTGCAGGTTGAGAACGCAATAAACTGACTTCAAGAACTGTACTGTATATTGCCAACACGGATCTGTTTTACATGCCTGGTTAATGAATTACCTACTCTTAGTCTCTCTATCACGTACAGTTGACTTGCACCTTAAGGAGGTCATTTGATTCTTTTGCAAAAGTAAAAGCAACATCATTTAGCAGCAATTAAAAGCGCCTTGAGGGAGACTTAAAAAAAATACAATATCCAATTAGAAAAAGCCGTACTTTAAACATTTGTACAGGAGTAAGTTGCTGAAATTTAACTGAAAATGTGACAGCTGTACAACAATTTACAATAGAGCTAGAAGGGAATTTATCATTATTCCTGCATAGAACATTATACATAACCTGTTTGCATTTGGTTTCATACTGTTGCTTGCTTTTATCAGAAGCCTGGGAAGTTCACAAGTTTCAATACCACAGCAAGTATAGTATTTTTAGCTAATTGAGCAGATTCCAAAATTAGCAATCTATTTGAGAAACAAGTACCAGGAATTCCATATCACCCTTCCATCTAAATTCAGTGACACACCACCACTTTTTCAGAGGTACAAGCCTGAGTTGCCAAATAAAATATTACAATTTTATCTGATGAATCTGATACAGAACATATCTTTGACTGTGTCAAACTCCTTACTTTGGTTTCAAAACATCAGCGTCTTGGGAAGATGGCAGTTTGTTTAGTTTATAACCAGGCACAGAAATTTTCCTGTGTTTTCAAAATTTGCTCTCTACCTTTTTGAACTTAAATAATGAAAAACTACCCTTCATGTTAGAACTTTCCAGTATCAACCAAATGTACTTTAAGTATTAAAAAGTCTATTTACAATGTTCCCCAGAAAAAACTAAAAACCTTTTCTTCAGTCTTAAACACGGTACACCTGTTAGTGTGTAACAGGCAGTGTCATCCTTCAATGTTTAAAGGTATTTCTCAGAAGGGTACATTTATTCACAGTCCATGATCCATTTCAATCATACAAATGACACTATGTAGGACTTCGGTCTGAAAACACTGTTATCAAACTTGTCCTGTGTAAAACACTCAAATTGCTTTCAAGCTCAGGTCTGCATCTGGAAACTACACAAAGATATTCATGCCATTCTTCAGTTGGAGAAATTTCAGTACGAAATAATGCTTGATGTAGGTGGTGTAGGGGATGCTGCTAGCCCAGTCATATGCAAGTTTCCTGAAGAATTTGATCTCCTCATATGAGGGAGAAGATAAGGATCATTAGCCAGCTGGTGGACATCAAATCTATCCTCTTTTCGGTATGCTAAACAGCGTCTGATAAAGGCCTGGAAAAGAAATGAAGAAACTTACAATACCATTCTGCCTACAAGCAAATAAGCATGTCCTCCTGCATAAACTAGTTTCTGAACAAATTCATGTTCTTCTGTGATTCAATCTGAACACCAGTGTGGCATTTTACTGCCAAGTCCAATGAAAAAACATAATGTCACAGCGCAAAAAAAAAGTAATTCAATAAATTAATTGGCTTCAAATAATCACATTTCAAAAAACATGTATTTCATGTTTAGAAATTTTATGTACAAGCAAAACATTGGCATCTCACACGCTCCGTTAGAATTCTGCATGTGTTACCCCCAAACAGCTTAGTAAAAACTAGAAGCAAATGTCAGAGAATAAAAAAAGTAGGAAGCAGCTCCATGGAACTTCTAAAAACTTCCATCTGTGTGGTAGATGGGAGATGTAGGGATAGAATTTCAAGGTTGTAGCTGACGTTTGAAAGCAGGCACTACCCCCATGTGCCATGACAGAATAGAGCAAAATTTGAAATCTGGCAGTGGTGATTGCCACATTCAATAGGCATTAAATAACTAACAGACTATTTAAGAAACCACTACCTAGCTGGAAGTCCTCTCCCAGAAAAAAACCCTCAGTGTCATCCACATAAAAATACACTATCAGTTGAAAAATCTGTAGCTAGCTTCAGGACTGTTCTTGAGACACTTGCATTATTCTACATTTTTGTCCCTATCTTGTATGCCAATCATTTTGTGCTGAAAGTTTCTGTCAAGTCTTATGTCCAGCACAGGCAGAACATTTGGTCTCTGGAGAGTTTGGACTCCAACACTTAATGACAGAAAATCCTTATTATTGCTACAGAACTGATTAGTACTTCATTACCTAATTTAGAACTCAATTTAAAAGAATTACGTATCTTTTCTTTGATAAATCTGTTCAGCTGTTTGTTCTTTGCTCCAATTAAAAACTGGAGATTAAAAGGAAAAAAACCCAAACCACCTGTAACACAAGTTCCAAAGAATCCTCTTAGAATTTACTTCTATCAATTGTACATCCAGCACAAATAAGTACAATATAAAAATCATGCATATCTGTTAATATATATTTGTGCATTCTTGGACATTATGGATTTTAATCAAATTCTTCAAAGTAAATCCTTCCTAACAAATTAATTGTTAGGAGTTATTTACAAGATCCTCAGAGTAACAGTTTATGTCTAAAATGCTTGTGAAATACTTCATGCTTCTGTGCCACTGTAAACAAACCACTGCGAAGCGAAGGAGAATACTATACAAAACAGGAGAAAACTAAGCAGGATGAAGGGAAAGCTAGGGTCTGAAAACTAACAATGTCATTCCAGGTTCCACATGTATTTCACCTCCATGTTTTCCCAATCAGAACTATTCATTCTTTCCTGACATCCTCTATATAAAAAGTACTAATGACAAAGAAATGCAGAGTTAAAAGGCAGGGATATAAATTGTTAACAAGCAATGTTATCAGTTATATGATGCATATTTGTCAACTGCATTCAAGGGACAGATTTTCACCAAGTGATGGTGAAAAAAATAAACAAAAACTCAAAACAAAAAAATCCAGGATGAACTACGGTTCTTCTGCCAAATTTTCACAACCTTAACTGCAACCTATTCACTAACACTACTTTTAGAAAGCAGAGCCAACAGAAATATACCACAAATTCAAACAGCAGGTTTATGTACCCAAAAGGCTTTGTTTCTTGCGAAGTGAACACCTCTAGAATTTTTTCCCCTATAATCTTCACAAGCTAAATCTTAACGTTCCTGGGTTTTTTGCAGCTTGTGTCCCAAATGAAAGTATATTATATTTAGTTGTTGAAACTTTTAATAGGCCTTCTAATATCTTGGCATTTTTTTCAACAAGCACATGTCTACTTCATCTGGCCATGAATGAACTTTTCGCAAACTCGGGTAGTTCTACCAACAGTAAATAACATACAGGTAATGTTTTCTTCCACGTTCACAGAATTGAATTTGTGTTACAGATGCTCAGAATCACTTGGGAAAACCTTTCCATCTGTTTCTGAACAGCTAGTCTGTGGAGACAGGTATGATTCTTCAGATATTTCAACACAATATTTTTAAAAACAGGAAACACTGCCATCCATACTTTTGTGGAAGGATGAACTATTTTGGCAGTTTTATTGCCTGAATCAGCATCAACATTATCTTACACTTTGAATTAATACACATATACTATACATGACCTTGCAAGGGGAAGAGTGTTAGCAGGTTCCAAAGAGCTTGTTACTGTTAGCAGAAGTATTTCACAAGAACTTCTAGCAAGACAGCCTAAGGAAGACACATAAGGTCCTCTGGAAAGTAGTAAAGTAGACCATTTTTGGTCTACTTTAAAACCCACTTTCTGGGTTTTAGTCTGGGTTTATAGTCCAGATTTCTGGACTATATATGTGTATGTGTGTGTGTGTGTGTAATATATATGAAAAAAACATGTACTTCAAAGTATATATACACACACACGGAGACATATAGTCTCATTTTGAAGAGATCATTTTGATGTTTGAGAAGTCCCAGAATAAGTATGTTTAAATAAAAACATCAAAACACTAGTTTCTCATTATGTTTTCCTACACATTCAGTTGTTATGTCCTGCAGTACTCTTAAATTAACAGCAACTGTAGAGCTCAATCCTTTATGATGTATTATGACACGTGTTTTAAGATACACAAGAGATCATACGAAAGGTTACCTTGGCTTCATTGCTTACAACAGGTTTGACAGGGAACTGAACTTCTGTGGCTTTTAATATTGTATTTTCTTGTAAAATATCTTGCTGTGATTGATTGTGGCCAAATGGCTGAAAAATAACAACATGGTATTCTAATGAGAGCTATCCAATTACTTTGATTTCATAAATATTTACGCTATAGTATGTTGCTGCAATGTTAATACAGACTGCTAAATATTCTGTAAATAAAAAAAGTTTCAGTTGAGATTTTCTACATTTCTTGCAGTATCAATGCACACTATCAAAAGGTAAGACAAGTAATTGTCTACATATATTCACATTTTTATGACTACAGTTCAGTCTACCAGAAACAAATACTTCCACTTAAATCCCCGAGATTTTCACACATTTTCCTTACCTTTCTACCATAAAGGCATTGGAAAAAGATTACTCCAACTGACCATACATCAACCTTATTAGAAATCTTTGGTGGCTCTTTGCCAACTACAAAACACTCTGGAGGCAAGTACCTGGAGAACAAAACATGCATGTCAGTGTCGGCATCACTACAACTTGAGTATCAAGTTACACAAATATAAACATAATTCATGTAACCGTCTATGACCTTTTGACAACTGCGCAATTTCTTTATGATTCACATTGCAACAGCCTGCACAGCCATCAAAACTGACATTACAACTTTTGTATTGCTGGTCACACAAAGAGGTCTATTTCATACAAGCACAAATACTCATATTCTTCACTTAAATTACTGGTTTTTTACCTTTTTTTTTTTCTAAGTTGGGATCCTAGGTTAAATATGAACCTTCACCAGCTATCAGAGCAAGAAAATATGAAAAGTTTACACACCACTTTAGAGTAGGTCTGGTTAGGAATCAACGATAGTGTAAATATGGTTTAAAGCCCCTTTACTTAAGTTTTTAATAAAAATTATGACATTAACTAGAGAGATACATAGTAGACAAAGGTGACTTCTAGCTCCATTCCCATAACCAGGAGGAAGTTACACATAAAGAGCTGTAAGTTGAGGAAGTTCCTGTGCCATTCCTGAATTATGTAAGAACTGGTGAATGAAATCACCTTTAAAAACAGTACCAATACGGTGTCAGTTAAGTATTACTGACTGTAGCAACTAAAATTGAAAAATGCATAGAAACTATTAGAGAAACTACAGGCAAGATGTTCTTTTATTAACAGCATATATGGCTTTAAATAAAAGTTTCAGTAAGAATCTGTGGAGTATTGAATAAGAATTTTCTTTGCAGAAAAAAAAGAGATAAGAATGCAACACAAACATGAATTTCACACAGCATCACAAAATCTCTTCTGGAATACTTGTATTTTGGTAACAACAATCCAGAAAAATAAACTTAAACTGATGCAGATGAAGATCCTAAATCTGAAGAATGGAGGTAAAAACCCTGAATGCTGCAACAACATCAAAGAGAAAGTGCCAGAAAGGGAAACAATCTACTTTCAGGGAGTACAGTGTTGGCACAGGAACAAACAAGTATAAACTGGTCACAAATAAACACAGTCTGTAAATTAGAGGATTAGGTTTCTAATGATCAGAGAACTGAGGTTACAGAACACCCTTCAAATCAGACTACTGGGGACAAAACACTAACCAAATTGAATACAAATGTCTTTAAGTTTACAAAATGATTATATGACCCAGCTCCACAGAAAGGCAGGTAACCAGAACCAGTGACTGAGGAAATACCTTCCATGACTATGCTACTGACAGTTTGTGAAATGTGCTCTAAACAGATTCATTTCCCACCTGAAACTCAAAGTATTTCCCTCCTCAACGAAGATTTTGGGCTCAACGAATTGGAAACATGAAGATTCACCATGAGCTTATAATGGCCACAAACTTTTCTGCACCTCTTAGTTTACAGCACCACTAATGCTTGTGATTAGATGAAATCCAAAGGCCAAAACTTTTTGAAATACATTCCTACAATAAAATACTTAAACCCATGTTTAATTAGAACCATTAAAGACAGCAGTAAAAGCCTTATTCTTCTAAAATGCTTCAACTCAAATAATCACATTTTTGCAACATGTGCGCATTGGAATGCTGAGAGAATGTGTGTTTTCTAAAAAAAATCTGCCGGAAAAGGCAAAAAAATTTTATTACATGTAACTCTGAAAAGCTTCAGAACAAACGGAAATTACACTAGCTTCTGTTAGGTTTCAGCTCCTGACACTGATCTTGCTACAGCTACAGCCAGAATAAGGAAAGAGCAAATGAATTCATAAGTAATAACCTGATCAATACAGGCTTTATTCCATCCACCCTAACTCAGCTGCCATGCTCTCAGGTTCTGTGAGCCACTGTGAAGAAGTTGCATATTTAGAGAGTAAATTCTACGAACAGTTTTTCTGTAAGCAATGAAATGCTTATTGTCATTCCTCTTCTGTAGGCAGCTCTAAAACTTCAGTTTTTTGGATAAGCATGAAGTGCACACAGAAAACAGCTGCTGAGATTTAGGGTGGAAGAGTAAATACTCTTTTGTCCTAAGGACATTACCTGCTGGTAATCCCTGCTCTAAGATTTCCAAGGACTAAGCACTGACACTTAATCATCATAGCTCTGTCAAATGTCTTTAACCACCTGCAGCCAAAGATTAAACACCTGCTTCTTCAGGGAAACCACATTTCAAACTAATAGTTATCATCTCCATTTCTAATAGAGATAAACAACACACACTCACACTTTCATCTCTCGGTTTCAGGTTACCATTCAAATGTTTGGGAACATCAACATTCACAGTACAGCACAAAAATATTTGTTTATCATCCATGCTAATATTCTAAATCTTATAAAGCCAATTTGGATGGAGAGCTAAGACAACATTTAAGAAATCTGAACAGTGACCCAACCAGGTCTACACAGCAAAAATCAAACCAGACATTACCAGTAAGTTCCTGCTCCCTGTGAAGTTAAATCCATTCCATCTACACCATAGCTGTCATCATCCATTATTTTGGATAGGCCAAAATCAGTAATTTTTATTTCTCCACATGCTGTTCCATCTACAAGAAGGATATTACCTACCCAGGAGAAAACAAAAATTACTTCAAAAAAAGCTAACAGAATGCTTCATTTTTAAAACTACGTTCAGTTTTCATGAACATCTAATTTCATGAAGAGTGACAACTTTATATAGTTTTTCTATCCTGAAATCTTATGTAACTTGATAATGGCATATTTCAGTGCAGTCTCAGGAATTCTCAAGGTTATCATCACATTATCTGAAATGGCTCCCTCAGCTGGGAGCTGAATGAACAGCAAGGAAATAACAAAATGAAGTGAGGAAACACCAAAACGTAGCAGGATAGTAGGCACAAATAAGTTTCATAGTTTTCTGCCCAGAATAATCCTACACTATGGGTTTCAAGGGCCCCATATGCCACAAAATCGTGTCAAGAAACCGCTGCAATACTAAAAACCTTACCCCACGTGTTAAAGTTGTACTATTTTTTTACATAAAAGTTATTTAATGAAGGTCCTCTAAGAACAAAACCTAATTACTCTAAGAGTACATTCTGTACAATTCTGTAATTTGAGATAAATCTGTATGACAAATTTATTAAACACCAGCAAGCAAACAGGCTGGCACTAAGACTTACATTACAAAACCCCACGGTTGGACATGCAGCAAATTAAAGTACCCAAAGAACACCAGTATCATCCATGCAAGGTAATAAAACAAAGGCCATGGAATCAAGACAGCAACAATCGTTATTAATTGTAAAGGAAACTTCTGTCAAGCCCTTTTTTGACATGCTTATACTGGGGTGCTGAAACCGACTGCTTAGCCATTTTGATCCATACATAACAGAAAAATAATTTACATGTCAGCACTCCACAGCAATCAGGCAGGAGTACGTCAGCTAGCTGTATTATTTACTCATGTTGCCGTTTACTAATGTAGGTGCCTATGAGTTATATTCTATTTTTTTCCCTACAAATTCAAATCAAAATAATACAAAGTATAAAAGTTATGATGAAAAAATTTCTGAAGACAGATGATTTTGGAAATAAAACTAGAAAGAAAAGTACACACTTTTTAAAGTTGTTTACAGTAAGCCTGACATACAGGAGATAATTCTGAAATTTTTCACACATGAAATTACAAACAAAAGAAAGGATTAAAACAAACAAACAAAAAATAGAAGAGACATTTTCAATCCTAACATTGTTCATTTACCTGGTTTAAGATCATAGTGTATAATAGGGGGTTTGATCTCATTGAGATATCGTAGTGCATTTACTATTTGCATTACAATGGACCTAGCTTCCTTCTCTGACATCAATTTATGTTGCTTGAGATAGAAATCCAAGTCATTGCCTTCACAGTATTCTAACACCGTGCAAAACCTATGGTAGAATTCAGAGACAAAAGTAAGTAACATATCAAAGTGCACAATCAAACAGAGACATGACAACATAGTTTGATACTGGCAGGTTTCAGAATGGATGCCTGAATATTAAACTATTTGAAAGAAATTATTAATAGAACACATGACATACCTATTAGCTTATGAAAACTGACATCAGTCAGAACACTCATACTCACCAAAAGATAAAATACATCCATGCAGACAAGAGGTTAAGTTAAAAAACCCCAAACTATTTATGTAGGTACATTTCTCAATAGAGAAAAAAAAAAAAAAAAAAAAAAAAAAAAGATTTACTATCCTTTAAGATGTGACACAAGGGGTGCAGCCCTGTGACTAAGGGCTATGTTTAGGTTAATAACACTCCTGATGTCATCTAGTCTTGGGAACTTAAGTTACAACAGCTTTTCAGAGCTGCCCTGCAGCAGCCCTTGTTCTGCCCAGAGCCATTACAGCACTGCATGTCTTTTTCACCTTCAGGACATCCTGTAGGGCTTGCTACTCAGGTGTTGCAAAACAGTTTTCATCATTTTATAGAAGGTCTGCATCATTTACCTGAGACCAAATTCTACAATTAGATTATTTTTGGGTAAATCCCCCTAAGGACACCCTGAACCTCTTGGCTAAAAGCAAGAACATACTTTTTCTCAAATACTCTTAATTCCTAGTTATCTAATATATGACACTAAAATTCTTGTCAAGTTCTAGAAAACATATCATTGTGTGCACTTACGTATCTGTATCCAGGGAGAAGTAGTCATACAGTTTAACTATCCGGGGGTGATCCAGTTCTTTGTGTATTCTATACTCTCTGCAGGCATGTCTAAAAGAAGACGGATACATTAAGCTTCCAGAATCAATAAAATGCTATTCAATTTAATATATGAAGCGTAAGTCATTAATATTTACTTGTGGTAATTTTCTTTCTTTTCGTCCCTCCAGCTTTTGTTAAGCTGATGAATCTTCACAGCAGCGTATCTTTGTTCATAAAGATCAAAAGCCTAAAAAAGAAACCCACAAACACAGGAAAGTTAAAACCAAAGATGATAAAAACAGTACTCGGTAATTTGCAGGTCTGTTGCAATGTTACCTCCCTCTACAGGTTAATCCATGTTTCCTCAACCAGTGTTTAATGAGTATACCATATTACAATCC
This sequence comes from Eubucco bourcierii, assembly GCA_013396675.1. Taxonomy (NCBI): domain Eukaryota; kingdom Metazoa; phylum Chordata; class Aves; order Piciformes; family Ramphastidae; genus Eubucco; species Eubucco bourcierii. The sequence continues at coordinate 30,233 of VWZE01021958.1, read as the reverse complement.
TTCTACTTATTTAGATCCCGTCCCTTCCCCACCAAAATGCAACGCAAAAACGTACACAACTCAAACACCAAATTTAGCAGACCCAACACACACTACCTTGTATACTTCGCTGAAGCCACCTCGGCCAAGTAAATGGAGTAACAAATACCGCTCATTCAACGTGGGGTGATCTTTGAATCTCAAAAG
>VWZE01021958.1:3854-21312 GCA_013396675.1 Eubucco bourcierii | reverse complement strand
GGAGGTGTCCCTGCCTATGGCAGGGGGTTGGAACTAGATGATCCTTGAGGTCCCTTCCAACCTTACCATTCTATGATTCTATGATTCTATGATCATTTAGCCCAACTCCCGTATCTGATAAGTAACAAATTTCCCTGCCCCTTTTCTGACTTGGCCAGGACACAAGATGGAGTTGGTCACTTATTCTCCATGAATATTAATGAACTATCTGTTTGGGGTTTTTTTTTGAGCACTACACCTAAATTTCCAAGAACATGGAAATAACTTTTAAGAATTTCTTGTCATTATGTCATCAGTCTTTTTGTCTATAACGTAAAGAAAGCAATCATGTGACAAAAACACCCCTGACCATATCCCTCCAGAATTTGAGAAAGAAGTATCCTTTCTTTTGAGAGGCATCACATGAAGTCACCCTACTTTTTTTTTTCCCCCCACTGGAATGAAAAGCAGCTTTGTATTTCAGTTAACAGATATCCCCAAACACTCTGAAGGCAACAGTGAGGAAATCTGCCCCTCCAAGAAAGGTAAAAGGTCCCTTAGTACCAGATTTTCAGACTGAACATTTAAATTTTTTTCCTGGCAGCATCTCCTTTGGGTTTACACAATTTATGTTACACCTTTAAAAAACAGGAATTAAAGCAAATGTAAAATGGGGTGTCTCAATAGCTAAGGAAGCTGGCAATGCATTATCTGCAGAGTCAAAAAAACCCAGCAAGAAACCAGTGCACTTCTTTCTGCTCTAATACACCTGTGAGACCTATCAAAGAGATCATCAAAGCCATGCTAGAAAACTGACAGCAGCATCCTTGACATTTTTCCCAATACTTCTGCTCAAACAACAAACATAGATGAAATTCTTAATTAAAAAAGGCAAAGTTTCAATGCCCAATGTGTATTAGGTTGAATATGACTATTTTCAGTTCTATCTGCAGTAGAAATTACAGGTTTTTGCATTTCCAGAAACACAGATAGTAAAGTTTGTGCTTCTCAGGAAGAAGAGTATTTAGCTTGCTTAGCAAAGCTGAACCACAACTAAAATGCACTGAAAATACAACTTTTATGACATAACCTGCCAAAATTTTCATTTTAACACTGAAAACCTTAAATCCACAGATCCCCTGAAAAACTAACCTCATAGAGGAAATCTGGTCCTTTGTATAAAACCTCAGCTATCTACAAAAAGTTATGACAAAGTGCCTAGACAGCTCTAGCAAGTACTGCCTTTCTAAGAGTCACTCTTTCCACGTTTCCATGTTATGTTCCAATTAATGACTGTTTTCCATTTTTCCTTTCCCTTACAAATCTGACTTTATTAGAGGCACAGCATGATTCACAGCAATTTCAAACTGCTGTTACTGACCACCACATTCTAGAGGGAGGCATTTAAAATGGTGAAGTGTATATGGTCACTTTCGTTTTATTTATTTATGGAAAAAAACCCAAGCAAACAGTATTCCCTTGTATTCAGAAGATTTTTTTTTAAAGTAAGAATTTATTACTTTTTATCTATCAACACAACAAATAGCAATAGAGCAGTGACAGTTTGCGTGCTGTTTTCTAGCTAGTGGTTACCACCTCAAATCATACAGCTGAGACAGTGTCACATCAGCCCATCGCTACTTCTTTTGCAGGGTGTTAGTATACTGGAGTCATCTGCTGGAAACAGATTTTAGCTATGGCACAACTGCAGAAGGTGTTGCTCCTCCTTTACTTGAGACACACAGGTCTCATCAGATGCAGAGAGAAGAAATATTGAAAAGCACAGGAGAGGGACATCAGACAGAAACAGGTTGCTGCCATCCACTAAATGAGTTTAAGTTGGATAGCCAGCTTTGAGGTTAATCTGAGAAGAATCAAGGAAAAAGTAGCTGGGAGTAGGTTACACAAATTAATCTGGTAACAGTTCTGACCATTATCTTTTCTGTTCAAAATCGGTGTCCAATAAATGCTGCTCTTTAACTGCCTACAACCAAATGAACCATCACAGAGATACAATGAATTCCTGAAATTCCCCCCAAAACACTGGATATACCTGTGTGTGTAATGTCATCTTACTCTGATGGTGGACCTTAAAGTGGAAAGCTTACCCAGTCTGAACCGGTTCCTTATCACTAGTGTAAACTTTTTTTTTTTTTTAATTATATAAAAAAAAAAGTTTTGCAGTCATTCGACTATATTTTCCTAGCTAATTTTCAAAGGTTTTGACAGTGTATGGATGAGTAGAGACATAATCTTTTTGACTGAAGGAAAAGGCTGAGATAATACATTCTTTGCCTCAGTCTTTAGCTGTAGGACCAGTTTTTTTCTGGGATACTCAGTCGTCTAAGCTGGAAGATTGGGATGGGGAGCAGAACAAAGGCACAATCCAAGAGGAGATGGTTAGTGACCTGCTGCATTGCTTAGACGTACACCAATCTATGTGGCCAGATGGTAAACACTCAAGGCTACTGAGAAGTGTTCACCAAGCCACTGACATAATCTATCATCAGTCCTGGCTAAGCAAGGAGGTCCCAGCTGACTGGAGAGTGGTAGATGCTATGCCTGTCTATAAGAAGGGCTGGAAGGAGGATCTGGGAAGCTACAGACATATCAGTCTGACCTCAGACTGGGGAAGGTCATGGAACAGAGCATCTTGAATCCCATTATGCAGCATGTACAAGACAAACAGGTGATCATGCTCAGTCAGCATGGGTTCACAAAAGGCAGGTTCTGCATGACAAACATTATCTCCTTCTACGAGAAGGTGACCTGCTTAGTGTATAGGGGAAAAGCTGTGCATGTTGTTTATCCAGACTTCAGTAAGGCATTTGACACTGTCTCAGACAGCATCTTCCTGGAGAAACTGGTTCCTCATGGCTTCATTGGGTGGACACCTCACTGAGTAAAAAAGTGGCTGGATGGCCAGGCCCAAAGAATCCATAGACTTAAATCCAGTTGATGGTTGGTCACGAGTGGAGTTTCAGAGAGCTTGGTTCTGGGGTCAGTTCTCCTTAGTATCTTTATCAATGATCTGGACAAGGGATTGAGTGCACCCTCAGGAAGTCTGCAGATGATACTAAGTGGGAGGGAGAGATGATCTGCTTGAGGATAGGAAGGCTCTACAGAGAGATCCAGACAGCTGGGCTCATTGGGCTGAAGACAGTTGTATGAAGTTCAAGGTCACATGTCAGGTCCTGCAGTTGGGTCACAAAAACCCCAGCCAATGCCCAGGCTTGGGGAAGAGTGGCTGGAAAGCTGCCCTGTAGAGAAAGACCTGGGGGGTGTTGAATATTCAGATGGTTGAATATGAACCAGCAGTGTGCCCAAGTAGCTGAGAAGGCAAACAGCATTCTGGTCTGTATCAGGAGCAGTGTGGCCAGCAGGACCAGGGAAGTGATTGTCCCCCTGTATTCAGCACTGGTGAAGCCACACTTCAGATACTATTTTCAGTTTTGGACCCCTTGCTAAAACAAAGAGATTGAGGGGACCTGGAGTGGGTCCAGAGAAAGAGAATGAAGTTGGTGAAGGGTCTGGAGCATGAGTCTTCTGAGGAACAGCCGAGGCAATTGGGGTTGTTTAGTTAGGAGAAGGGGAGACTGAGTGGAGACCTTATCACTCTCTACAACTACCTGAAAGGAGGTTGGAGTCCCTTCTTCTCACTAGTAACAAGTGAGATGGCCTCAAATTGAACCAGGGGAGGTTTAGATTTGGTATCAAAGAGATTTCTTCAATGGAAGGGTTATTGAACACCAGAACAGATTCTTCAGGGAGGTGTTTAAAAGATGCATAGGTGTGGTGCTAAGGGACATGGTTTAGCAGTAGACTTGGTAGAGTTATATAATGGTTGGACTTGACCTTAAATCCAATTGAAACAATTCCACAATTCTTTACACTTCTTCCTCACAAGATCAAACAAAACCTGTGATCAAAATACACTTACTAGTGGGTACAGACGAGACCAAATCACAAAACAGTGACTCTCTCCTTGGATTTCACAACAACCAAGCCTACCATATTTGCAACCATCTCTCCTTTTACTTCTTCCCAGCTGAAAAATCATCCTGGATACGTAAGCACAGCAGAATATGGTCATGCCCTCACACAGCCACATGAGGTTGGACTATAATTTCTGAAGCACTTCTTTTTTCACCCAACCTTATTCTCCCTCTAGTTCTTCAAGTTTCTACCAAGGATAGGGAGATGTTGACCAAATCAAAGCTTTCTATGGGGTCTTTTCACCCATTGTTTCCACACTGCCTTGGAAAGAGACTGCCTCAGGAAAGGAGCTTTTTCACTTGTCCTTTAAAGCCCAGACACATTGTTGGCACTTCAGCCTGAAAAAGTTTCTGAAAATATTTTTTTTGTTCCATACAGAATAGAATGCTCCCTCTAAATGATGCATTTTTTCAGCTACATTAGCAAACTCTGCCAGTTTCCTTGGTTCTCTTATTCCAAATAGAATGCAGGGACAAGATGCATGCAGACTCCCATGGAGGAACTGGGAAGCAAAGGGAGAGGTAACTGGGAATAGAATACAACTGAAGCTGCACAGGAAGGACTGTGCCACCTAAACTAAATAAAATGTTGTTCCTAGAAATAACTGCCTAGTGAAGTAAGAGCTGTTTCCAAGAAGCAGGGACTAGCATTATAATCTTTCAAGACTCCAAAGATTCTGGAAAAGATCTTACAGAAAAATCTGTTTAAAAGAAGGCAACCTCTACCTCAATTTAGTATTTTTCTTCAAATAGAAATACTAACATTTAAAAAAAAAAATTAAATATATTTCAATGTATTCCTTTCATGTAAGACTACTACATTTTGTTTGCTCAACAGAATGGAGATCTTTCAAAACTGAAACCACTGCTTAATTTTGGTTTGAGCCATAAAAACAGAAAGAATGATGGAAGACCAGGACAGTGTTTAGACTCATCTGTTAAATACCATGTAACTACCAAACCCACCATTCATTCATAGGTCACTGGCAGATAGTAAATTTTACACTAATAACTTCAGTGCAAAAATTTTGCTTTTACCTTTAAATCAGCTAAACTAAAACAATGTCCTTATTAACACCTGTTTTCATAAAGGCCTTCAATAATACTCCTTGTTACAGTGCTGTAGATCGGTTTGCCTTCAGTATCTGCAGTTGGAGACATTTTCTACAGCAAACAATGTAGCAGCAGAGATACTTGCAACCCCCAGCTAGTTGTTTGTTTAAAATTAAAGATCTGACTAATCACTTGAATACATGCTGTACTGATTTACTAATGGTTTATTTCATTAATCTCAAGTGGCTCTGCATTTTCCCATGTCTCATTTAAACAGAACCTCTTCCATTTGGCTGTACTAATTAAGGTCATTACTTCTGAAGTAACACAGGAACAGTGGTAAGCACGGTGTAATAGGAAGGAATCACAAAGCAAATGACAAACTTATTTGAAAATGGAAGTGTGCAATTACTAATTGTTTTACTAAGATACTCAAAACATAGTTAATTCCATACTGAGAAGCAGAGAGATGTCAACACATAATACCACCACATAAAATTGTAACTAATCCTAAACACAAACATTAAAAAAAACCCCAAAACTCTGAAAGCATGATGTGGCTTAGTGATTTTGTGATCTAAGGACACACTGTAGACCTTCTCAAAGGTCCGAAACAAAATTTATAAGCTTATCATATAGACAATCAATCTCATATCTAGATCAAATTAAGATACTTAAACCAGTTCTAATTTAACATCAGTTTGCATTCACACTAGCTTCAGCTATAGTAAGGCAATTTTGATTGTTCTCTTGGCAATTCCATCATGAGGAAGTATTTTCGTGTGCCATTTAACATGGGACTAGTTAAGCCAAATGAAATGAAAATTTGGAAAGCTTTTAGTAAATTGGAAATTATTTATAACTGCCTAACAACAGAAACTATTCAGGAATTAATCTTGTCCTACTTAAGAGTTAGAATGTGACTTCTGTAATTTTTCCCAAATGCGTATTTTATCACCTCCTAAAGAATAAGATAGGGAAACTTAATATGAACAAAGATCTGGTCAAAAGCTGGCAATTTATTAGTTCTGTAATTTTTCATGTCTCTTCTGTTACTTAAATGTTATTTTTGATAACAAGAGGTATTATATTCAAATCAAAAGGTATTTGTAACACAACAATAATCTTTACCATACTGTTCTGAAGTATTACGTTTGAAGAAGAAATGTAGGCATCAAGTGTTACTACAGAATCAATTTGAGTGATGCCTCTTCAGTTTTCTACCAAAATACACAACTAACATTAATCAAGATTTACTTACGTCCCTAGCCTTACTACTGGACTTTCATGGTATTTTTGTCACAACCAAACGGTTTCACAAAGTGAACTTTAAGAATTGTGTGCTTTGCTGAACATGTAGTTGTCTGCAGACCTAACCACAATAGGTCACCCCAGAGGTATAAATCACTGGTTCCACAACTGAGAGGTGACCATGTTCAACACATGTAGCCTACTTCTGCAAGGCAACTGATATTTTTTTTTTGTCTTTTTAACTTTAGCTATTTACTTTTAGTTTAAGATGACTAGTAACAGATACGCTATCATCTACAGCCTCTTGGCATCAAGGGCAATAACTGGAATCTCCAGGCAACATCTTGAAATGTTAAAATTAAGTGTCTGTGCCTCAATTACACCATTTCTGTCTGTAGAAATTCTGTCTGTGGAGAATTCTTTGATAGTTCTCAATTTCTATGGTTAAATGACAAAAAAATCTCAACATTGTCAATATGTGAAACAGGATCAGTAACTTCTGACAGTTGCTCTCAGGGTCTATCATTCATAGAAGGAAAAAACCCCACATATTTTTTTCCATGTATTTTCAAACTTGTCTTCAAATACTAGACTGAAAAAAGCTCCTGTCACACAAAAAATTGAATTATTTCAAACTGAAGGAGAGGTTCCCAAACCAATCTGAATCAAGCAAAGTCCAGTATCAAAAGTATCAGTGACATTACAAGAGTAGGAAACCAGAATGAGGATTCCTTTAGATCAGGAAAACAAAAAGAACATTACATAAACCGGGAATGGGCCTTTCTCTGGTGACTTTACCAAAAATAAATTGGGCAATTGTACATCTTCATAGGCAGTGGTGCAAATTTCACTAACATCAGCAAGTCATCAGTGAGAATATAGCTGTTGAATATATAGTGTCTTTTTATGCTGTTATTTGAATAGAACTCACACAGACAATATCTGAGAATTCATGTAAAAGACTGATTGAAATGTTAAACTTACAGCTGTGGTAAATTTGGTCTAACAAAGGGATCGTTTTCTGCCCCATTCACAGCTTTATTTTTCCTCTGCTTGGGTTCAGAATTGGCAGATGGTGCCTGAGAATTATTCGTAGTTGGAGGCTTCCGCTTGGCCAGGAGCTTTCTTTGCCTTTCAATGTCTTCCCTTTGTTGATTCACCCATTCTTGCTGCCTGTAAACCCCAAAAAAAAGCTTTATTAAAGTTTCATCATTTTGTGGTTTTTAAAAGGCCTTTTTAACTGATAAAGCACTGAGAATTTTTTAGAAAACATACTGCACACATGAAAATGTTCCCTAGGAAAAAGAACATAAATATTCTTCACGAGATGGAAAAATTGTGCTAGTTTCGGAACATTTACTTTTGAAATATGTGGTGTTTCTTTTGGGGGTTGAGGATTGCTTTGGTTTTGAAAATGTTACGTATGATTTCTGTACTAGAACGAGGAAAAAAAAATGTATCTGAGCTGGTGGATACGTTCTTTCATACCATCAATCAAAACATAACAGAGTCAATGGAGAGTACTTTATGCTTGTAAACCAAATATTGAATTTGAACTGACGATTCCTAAATAAATCATCAATTTGACTGTATGGCAGTTTGTATGCAAAACACACATATTGTTTTTAAGATCGTCTTAACAAAAACAATGCCCTAGGCAACCATGTAATGGTAAGACTTCATATTTCCCTTCAAAAACTGTCTGATATCAGACTTGTTACCAAAGAACACCTTTTGAGGCACTGCATAATTGCTTCACTATGGTCTTTGATGATCTTCCACAGCCGTTTTCCTTGACTCATCTCTACTGAAATACCTGTTGCAGCAGCTCTTTTCCAGGTGACTACTTTCTCTCATCCACCTACACTAGACTCTGCCTGAGGCTGGCAGATTTGTTACTCCTTATTCACAGCACTAAGGAGCTGGATGCCTGAAAAAGCTGCTACAGAGAAGGATGTAGAGACAACACCTATGTGGCCAATCAGAACTTAACAAGCCTCACCACCCCCAGTGATCACTGGGTGATACACTGTTAGCTGATTGAAAAAGATAAGCGCTTTAGCTACACAGCGCTTTCTACTAGTTGAGCTGAATAAATATGTGCTGCACATTTAGTACATCCATGTTTTCCTAAGATAGTTAACATAAACAAAAATCAAGCTATTTTTTCAAAGACACCCAACCTTAGGTATCCTCTCAGCTGATTAAGCAAGCTCTGTACTGTATTCTGTCTTCAAAATGAAAAGCAAAATACAACATATGAAAACCACTCTAAACATAGAACCTTAGTAATAAAAAAAATCCACTAGAGGGAACTAACAATTGGTGACAATTTTAAGAACATAGCATTGACTAACTTCACAAGATTTTGAAATGCAAAGCCATCTGTCCACTGTTCAGTAAATGAAGCACCATGACGAACTGTTGTAAAATGCCCCAGGCGTAATCTGTCTTGCATGCTCTTCTCTCTGCTTGCCAGTTTTTCCTGTGTGCTCTAAGAAAACAAAACAAAATAATATTCGTATTCAGTAATACTAAAGTGTTAAAACGAAAAAAAAAACCAAAAAACAAACAAACAAAAAAACCCAGGATTTTTTTTCTTCCCAGTTTTCTAAGTAACAAATAAAAGGAAAGTAGATGAAAACATCTTTTATTACTGTATTCCATTAATTATAATTTTCACAGAACTTGATTGTCTGCAGTTGTTAGAGCTGATACTAACAATTTGTGTGCACACAAAAAAAAATGCAAGCTGGACTCAGTTTACTATGAAGTTTGTTGTTCTTCATAGTTAACAAAACATTTATTTGTAAATACAGCAACACTGATAAAAGTATCAAGCATACAATTAAGATTATGTGTGTATATTTCTATTACACTAACTGAGTCTGCTTAGATACCAGAAAGCGCAACTACTATACTTAGCCTGGAAACTCCCTTGACAGAGTATCCATGTTACAACTTGCACCAAACTGAGCTCAGGAATCTCTAAGTGGGAATGTACTGCAGGTACACTTAACTGCAATCAGATATTCATCTGCAGTAGTAGAAAGTTGATGCCCTTCTTATAATCAGTCACTACTACTGCAAGCATTCTTGGGTTGTGATAAGCAAGTCTGGCTAGTTTGCTTCAGCACAAGAGAAAAAAGAAGCGCTGTAAACATTGCTGATGGACAGAAACTGCCACCAATTTTTGCAAATGCTCGCTTCTTAAAAAATGCCTATAGTCCAAAATCACAGATGTACATGAAAAGTGAGAAGGTGACAGAACTAAGCACCTTTGTGCAAACAGACTGAAAAGGATGCCTGCATAGCCTTAGCCTTTCAGGAAAAATGGCCCATGTGATACCCTCACTCTGAAGGTGCCCACCAACAATCATGCTCAGTAGATCTCACATGTCGTTATCCTGCATTCCCCTCATGTTGGAACCTAAAAACAGGCTGCAGTAACTCATTTATGGCCTGCTAGTGAGGAAAATCCCTCATCTCCCGATGGATTGGTTAGTGCCCTTGTATTTGACAGCAGCACCTAGTGGTTAGTGTTAGAGAAGAGACTTAGCTGTTTACCTTGAACTTTTCTGTGTCCCAAGTTGTAATAAGATGATTTTCTATTCACTTTTTGTTAGAATTTTTTAAAAATAAGGTTATTTTAAGGAAGGAGAGAAACAAGGTACTCTTGTCTTAAACTGTTGTCATCTTAGATATACCTGGGATTATATCTGAGGTAAGTATCTCTTTTACAGTAGAATGACTGTAAATGGTTATTTCAGTTTCCTTGTTTCCATTAATTCTGAGCTAACATAGCACTTTATCATTCTACGTCAAAAATAATCTCAGCCACTGAAGTGTTTCACCAGCGGATTTTATCCATCTCCTCTCCATGACAGAAATTTTTTTTCATTCACTCTATCTTATTCTTAAAGTTTGTCTAGAAAATTTGCCACGCACCACATTGCTACCTTTTATGCTTTGCTGTATCTCTACTACTCATATAGTAAAAATTTTCCTTAAATTAGAAAAGGCCCATTTTCCATCATCTGAAAAAGACCTATTATGTTATTTTGCCTATTCAGGCTTACAATAAACACTTACTACCAGATACAGACCATGTATATGAACTTTCAGTCTCAGAGACTAATGTGAAAAAGTGAAAATGAAGGAATCATAATGGAGTTCCATAGCAACCCCACAGCATTCATCATAAAGATCTTAAAAGCAGCAATCTTACCTTTTCAATTAGAAGCTTCTTGCTCATTGAAATACATTTGTTTAACCTTTCTTTATATTTTTCAAGTAGCTTTTGTTGTTCATCTATTTGTCTTCTAAGATCACAGTTAGCCTAATAAATATATTAAAAATATTAAAAGATATAATCAAAACATAATTTTCATCAGCTGTCACAGAAAATACAAGTATCTACTGTAACATGGTCAACAAATTTAAATATATTTAGCTCTTAGATGTCTACAAACATATTTATTATCAAGCCATAGCATAGAAGCAGGAAATCACCTCATACATTTCATTTTACAGACTTCTCAGATGCTCAGAAAAATAAATGTACAAAAGTTAAAAACTTGCTTGACCTTTTCATTTATGTTAGCTCCAGGGTCATTTTTTAAAACAAGGATTATCCAGACATTTAAAATATTTGCCTTAGATTCACTATCTGTTTTTCTGAATAAGTATCTTTACCCCGTGTAACACTTACCCTGAGTAAGTCATCTATACGACCTTCTTTCTTTTCCAAGTCTTGATTTTTATTACTTTCTAGTGCAGCTAATTTCAGCATTGTGAGATCAGTCTATAAAACAACATTTTGAAATATTTATCCTTTCCTTTGACAATTACAGCATTGTTTTTCTCATGTTTGTTACAGAGAGAAATGAACCCTTTAAAACGCTCAAAAAGATCACTGTATCTTATTTTCACGTATTTTATGTGACACGGAAGGTTTTTATTCAAAACTCCTTTCCCTTTTCATGAGGACAACTATGAAGAGTTGGGAGAAACCATTAATGGTGTTAAAAGATTTCATCACTGATCGAGAAGTTATTGTTTACAAGAAAGCATTTAAAACAAAGCAAGAATGTAAAAAATGTCAGCTAATTACTTTACATTCTCTCTGCTCAACAGGTGACATAGCCTTGTTCTGACTAAATTGTGAAAAGATAGAGCAGATCATGTTGGAAATGGTAGAGAGGATAAATCATCTGCTTTCAGCTTTTAGAAGTTAGATCTATAACTTGATCTCTGATTAACCATATCTCATTTTTCTTCTTCAATATTGTATTTTAAATGAGATAGGTCAACAGTAGCTGTCACTTCAAACCCTGCTTGAAAGAGCACCTTCCACTTTTAAGATGACACAGCAGGTAAAATCTTGAGCAAGATGACAAGTGACATGGCCATCTAACTCATGAAGTGCAATGTTGGAAACCGCAAGTGCAGAGTACTAAACTGATCAGAGAGATCTAATTATGAGTTTCTGAACTTAACAAAGAAATACTTTGGCAGACTGTAAAAAGTAAAGCTTTTGAAAGCCTTTAAGAACTTAGAAGAAAGACAAACCAAAAACATACATATCAGCTTACTCTACAGGTTGAAGTGGTATCGAATAGCTCTACTCAAAAATAGTTACCTGAGTAATTTTAAAAGATAACTGCTTTGGTTGCGTGGTAGGGTGGTCCCCAAAAGCTAATGAAGTAGGAGAAGGACTATTCTGTCGCACCTGGAATGCATGAAAACAAAGGACTTTAAATAAAACTGGAAGAGTCAATTATAAACATAGAGAAATAAAGTATTTAGTATAGTAGATACTGCTTGGAGCGTTGCACTGAGAGCTATCACTGAGCTGTTAGAAATCACCTGAAAACTAGCATTGTCACTTTTGGGAAAGAGACCGAAAGATTTAAGATAGCAGAAGATTGACATAAGGTGATATTGCAGCATTACTCAGACTTATTTTTCTGGTTCCAAGCTTTCACAACTCAAAAATGAAGTAATGCAAGGGTTTTTTTTTGAGTATTTATTTCCCATAGGAGAACCAAAAAGGAGAAGCTAGTGCAGATCGGAGCACAAATCCCATTAAAGAAATTTCCCAAAACCTACTGGTCTGTGTGAATGAGATGCTTAGCAAGACAAATTCCTCAATCTGTATTACACTTCCTACTGTTATAAAGAACAAGAGGATGCCTGAAGTTGAAAGTACACAGAGTAGAAGCTGATGTCTACCGGCAGAGAAAACAAATCCTTTCTGTAATAGGCAGTATCTGTTTGGCCATTTACAATCTGACATGGGTATGCTTAACACCGAAATTGTGCAGAAGAGGAGGGAAAAAACCCAAGCATTAATTAGCATAACCAACACAGAGAACTGTAAAAAGATACAGGCTAATTAAGTGTCAGTTATTTTAAAAGATTATGATTTATTGGAAACTGATCTTTTAAAGTCCTGAGCTTGGGGTTTGCTTTCATTCTGAGTAACAAAAATCCTCCATCTGTTTATGTGAGGCTTGTGAATAGATATAATTTAAAAATGTTATCATTAGTCAACATTTCATTTTAACAGTGTATTTTAAAACAATGCTTTAGGAAAAAAAGTCCCAGCATAAACAGAAAATTTCAGTTTTCTACTTAAATTGATTTTTTTTTTTTTCTGCTGAAAGAATGAACTTCTTCTTAGGATTTCTTATTTTGAAAACTATTCCCTTAAATATAGATTCTTTTCAATTATGCTGCTTTTAGACATGAAATCATCTCTAACAGTTATGAACGGTTCACAAACTTACAGAAGAAGGAGCGGAATGTGAATTCTGAGGAGATCGGATTGCAGGAGGTACCCCTCGCACTGGACTAGAGCCGTTTCCACCTTGGTACTGTAGAGAAGATATGGCCCTCCAATTAGTCAAATCTTCTTATGACCATACACTATACTGAATGATACAGCTCATCTGTACACAGAATTTGTATATCAGGTGGTATTACTTTTCTAAGTGTAACTTTTGGCCACCTAAAGAATTTTATTTTTTTTTTAACTTAGTAGAGATCGCATCTCTACTTCAAGGTTTAATAATCGTATCCTCTCAAGAGATCTGTCCATTTCAAGCAAAAACTTTGTAACATCCAAGAAAGCTGAAAGTAAATTTTAAAGCTAAAGTAAATTTTCTAACCACACAAAAACCTTACCTCAAAATAGTCACTTATCTTGTGACCACGTCCCCCGATATTCTTTCCTGAAAACAAATACAAGAATTCAAATAGAATACTTAGAGATGTGTCTTACATTTCTACCTACACAGCTATTATAGCAAAGTCTTACCAGTTGTCAATTGGCTTGCTTTCATGTACTAATATGTGATCTCCCTACACAGCTAATTAAGGAACTGGCAGTAGTGAAGGTTTACATATTCCATTCGCTGATAAATCAAAAATTAACTCACACTTCAATTCCTAAAGCAGATTAGTGCAGACTGAACAGTAAGCCTAGATCTGTTCTAGGTATCAGCAAACGCATGTCTCATCCTGCAGATAAAATGTTTAGCTCTAAGTCCTGCATCTTTTCAAGCACTAATCTCAAAGTTTAGCCAGTTTCAAAATATCAAATTAACAAAATTAACATTATTTGCTCCAGATCAGTTATCATGCCCAAACATTCAAGGACCCTAAAAGGCAGTAACAGGGTAAACATAGAGAAATATTTCTCTTCCTCCCAACCTGATTAGGGCTAACTCAGAGCTAATGAGAGGAAAATGACAGAGTAGAATTTCTTTCATCTTAATCAGTACTGACACTTCAGCAGCACCAGTGTGAATTTATCTTTGAGTGTGAGGACTTGATCCCTATGTAGCATTCAAAGGATCACACCCAGTGTCTTACCAAATGGCACAAATGCTTTACCACAGAATTGTTTCGGTTGGAAAGGATCCTTGAGATCAAATCCCACCATTGTATTCAGCTCTGAAATGACTAATAAATTTTAAAACTGCATTTGTGTCTTGCACAGGTCAGACCATATGTCAGGATTTATCGTGAAAACAGATCCTTTTTCAGAGCTTTTTTTCTTCATGGATTTTTTTTGATAAATTAGGAGATCATTGTCCATAGGTCTGAAAATGTAAATCCATGTTTTTCAGTAAAGACTTTCAAGTTTTTATATTTCTATTCCAGTATGTCTCTATATTGGCACTGATGTATAACTTTGTGTAACTAAGAAACACCATGAAGAAAAAGAAACTTTTAGCAACCTTTTTTGCATCAAGACTTTTAACAGAAATACCTAAAATAATTCAAGGACCTAGAACAGCCCACAGAGCTAACTCCACTAACAGTTACCTAGTTGTTGCACAAATCATCACTATTGACCTCTACTCAATTCCTTACTTCAATATTTAATTCTCATGTATCATTTTATCAAATTAAATTTTGTTTTCATCCAAATAAATGAGATGGAGTGCACTCAGTTCAGTATAGAAAAATCTATTTTATGCCATATCACAGAACCATGAACTGAAGAAATACATCAATTTACTTTTGCACAGCCACTTATGAATAGCTTCACACTGATTTTATCCCACTTTCCAATTACCTCCATGTTCGAAACACTTTCATTCGACATTTATAAATTATTTTGCATATTACAAAATTAAAATCCCAGACATGCAATATACAAGAGATGGACTGCTTTTTCCTTTTTTCAATACAACAGCAGTAGTAGGATTTGCTGTGCTTCAACTGTACTGCGCCATTCCAACGTGCTGCAGTTCGCTAGGCCAGTTCCTTGACAATATTGCAGTGCACACTATTTACTGTCAGCAGTAGTGAAACTGAAATAATAACAACATATTATGATCATACTGTCTATGTCAAGAATTTCCTAAAATTTCCATCATCTCTAATTTAATCTCTCACTGATAGTAGGAAGGATAGGCTACTGGAACAGAAATAGGAAATTTCATTCAAATTCTGAGCAGAGTAGGCCTCTATGAAGCAACACTTACAAAGAAATTAATTTTAGTCAAAGTACTCAACTTTTCTACTACAAGCATGCTGCATCATGAAGACTGCCAGATATAGAGACCACTGATATGTAACTTAAGCAGCATTTCACAGTATCACAGTATCACAGTATCGCAAGGGTTGGAAGAGACCTCAGAGATCATCAAGTCCAACCCATCACCACAGCCCTCAAGACTAGACCATGGCACTAAGTGCCATGTCCAAACGTGCCTTGAACGCCTCCAGGGACGGTGACTCCACCACCTCCCTGGGCAGCCCATTCCAGTGACAAATTACTCTCTCAGTGAAGAACTTCCTCCTCACCTCCAGCCTAAACTTGCCTTGGCGCAGCCTGAGACTGTGTCCTCTTGTTCTGTCACTGGTTGCCTGAGAGAAGAAGGTAACCTCCTCCTGGCCACAACCACCCTTCAGGTAGTTGTAGACAGCAATAAGGTCCCCCCTGAGCCTCCTCTTCTCCAGGCTAAACAGTCCCAGCTCCCTCAGCCTCTCCTCATAGGGCTTGTGCTCGAGGCCTCTCACCAGCCTCGTTGCCCTTCTCTGGACACGTTCAAGCACCTCAATGTCCTTCCTAAATTGAGGGGCCCAGAACTGGACACAGTACTCGAGGTGTGGCCTGACCAGTGCAGAGTACAAGGGGAGAATGACCTCCCTGCTCCTGCTGGCCACACTATTGCTGATGCAGGCCAGGATGCCATTGGCCTTCTTGGCCACCTGGGCACACTGCTGGCTCATGTTCAGGCGGGTGTCAATCAGCACCCCCAGATCTCTCTCTGTTTGGCTGCTCTCCAGCCACTCTGATCCCAGCCTGTAGCTCTGCATGGGGTTGTTGTGGCCAAAGTGCAGCACCCGGCACTTGGATTTCCTTGGTTAGAAACCAAAGAAAGCCAATACAGATATTATCAAAACTATTTCTGCTCACCTTTTGACAATTTCTTCTCTTAGGTTAAATTTCCACCATTCCTCCCCCAAAAAAACATGTTAGAGAGAGGAATCATAAAGCCTGTATTTTGCAACTACGAAACTGGAAACCAGTCTCATCTTGATTTCCTCATCCCTCTAAACAACTAACTACACTGCACAACAATCTATACAAAGGGAAGAATAAAATTAAATTTTAAATATAACTGAAAACCAAACAATCAGGTATTATAATTTGTAATCTGTATCTACTGAAAAAAAACACCAACAAATCATGAAAGTATGTTGCTTGAGAAGAGCTGCAACAACTCTTTAAAAATACACATTATAGTAGCTGCAAGTGCTATACACAGTACACAACTCTCACGGGCAACTACCAGATCAGTTCACATTTTACTTGCCCACCCCCTTCCAGTGACAAATGTGGGGGCAGAAAATGCGTAATTTATCATTCAAACCCCAATGCCTAAAAAACACATTTTTTTTTTAAGGCAGTTAAAACTTTGTGTGTTATAATTTTATTGAATACATGCAGCAACTATCAAATTAATTTACATTTTAGTTTACCTTGGCTGCTTTCACTCTGAGTGTCTGCTTTTCTTTTTCTTCCTCTGGAAGGTTCTGACTGTTTCTTCTCTGGAGTCTACAAATAACGAAAAAGACTATGATCCAACAGCACCTCTGCTTACTTACATTACTGTTATATTATTGTGAAAAAAATGTAAATCCTCATTCATAAAACATGATTCCACAGTTGAGCAGGGATGTAATTTCAGATCGTGGTTAAAGCAGATAACAGGATCCTTGGTCAATCAGAAAAGTAGAAGCTAGAAAAGATATTTAAAAAAGTGAGAAATAATTTTGATCATTTCCCAAAAGGTTATTCTACAGATTAAGTATAAAGCAATTATACATTTACATCCATTCTGGAGTTTATGAACACCCAATTTTATTTCACTTATGATTACAATTTACCAAGACCTTCATACTACAGTTGTGGGTGTTTTAAAGCTTAATACTTGGTGATACAAGCTACTTCTTGATAGTGTTTTCAACACATTCATAGAATCATAGAATGGTAAGGTTGGAAGAGACCTCAAGGATCATCTAGTTCCAACCCCCTCCCATAGGCAGGGACACCTCCCACTAGTACAGCTCACTCAAGGTCTCATCCAATCTGGCCTTGAACACATCCAGGGAGGGAGCATCCACAACCTCCCTGGGCAACCTGTTCCAGTGCCTCA
>VWZE01021956.1:28259-40136 GCA_013396675.1 Eubucco bourcierii | reverse complement strand
TGAGCTTGGAGGTCTCTTCCAACCTGGTTGATTCTGTGACTCTCTGAACTGTCAAGCCCAGGACACGATTTCCTCTCACATTCAGCATCACTGCAACACAACACAAGATCAGGGAATCACAGAATGCACTGGGTTGGAAAGAACATCTCAAGGTCTCCTAGTCCAACCCCCACCTTGCAGTATCTCCAACTAGATCAAGCTGCTCAGATCCCCATCAAGCCTGACCTTGAATGAAGGAGGGTGTCATGATGAAGGAAGGTTAAAAAACCTACCCCTAAAACATGACTGTGAAAGCAGTGCTAAACACAAACCTGAACAAAGGCTCCTACCTCAAGACTGAAATCCTATTTCCCAGCCAGCTCCAGTTAATATAGTCTATTAACCTGCCACACCAAAGCCAGGTTGGGTGAGGCTTTGAGCTACCAAGTCTATGGGAGGGCCATGGCAGGGAGGATCTTTAAGGTCCCTTCCAATCAAAGTCATTCTATGATGCTGTGATTCTAACCACTCTGAGGTCAAGGTGTGGCTGCTAAAAGGTTGCTTTGATGTGATATAGGATGAGAGCATGAATAAAGCCACAGATTTCTAGATTGCTTTTTGCATCTTCTACTTTTCTGAAACGTAGAATCATAGAATGGGAAGGTTGGAAGGGACCTCAAGGATCATCCAGATCCAACCCCCTGCCATAGGCAGGGACACCTCCCACTAGTACAGCTCACTCAAGGCCTCCTCCAACCTGGCCTTCAACACCTCCAGGGAGGGAGCAGCCACAAGCTCCTTGGGCAACCTGTGCCAGTGTCTCACCAAGGACAGCTCCACAGGCTGCTTGAACACCTCCATGGATGGGAAGTGCAGCACTGCCCTGGGCAGATGCTTGAGAATCTTTCCAGGGCACAAAGAGTTCCTAATGCCCAGCAGGGCACAAGAATGTTTTGGAGGAAAAACTAAAAACCAACCAACCAACCACTTTAATTTTCTTATCAGGCAGCTAATGTTAAGTAAACCCATATGCTAAACCCCTTCATAACAGACCAAGCTGTGGTTACTTAGCTGGCAAGGGAAGTGGCTGGCAGCAGTGGCTGAGCACTGCCAGGCTTTGGGTGAGGGAGGCTGTCCCTGGGCAGGCAGCCACCCGAGCGCGGCTCCGCGCGGCTTTGCTGCATATCAACGAGAGGGGAAACAGCAGAGAGGCTTCCAGAACACCCAGCCAGAGCACAGTGCTTTCCCTCTGAGGATAGGCTCCAACCCAGCTCACCCAAGGGAAAGCTTGCACTTCAGCATCAGCCCTGCAACAAGCTTTGGAGGGATGGAGAAACACAGGATCACCTCCACACCTCCCTCGCTCCAGAATCACAGAATCAGAGAACCATAGAATCATAGAATCACTGAATCACAGAATCATTGAATCAGAGTCACAGAGTCACAGAATCACTGAATCATAGTCACAGAGTCACAGAATCACAAAGTCACAGAGTCACAGTCACAGAGTCACAGAGTCAGAGTTACAGAGTTAAAGACACAGAGTCACAAAGAGTCACAGAGTCACAGTGTCAGAGTTACAGAGTTACAGTCACACAGTCACAACGAGTCACAGAGTCACAGTCACAGAGTCACAGAGTCAGAGTTACAGAGTTAAAGACACAGAGTCACAAAGAGTCACAGAGTCACATTGTCAGAGTTACAGAGTTACAGTCACACAGTCACAACGAGTCACAGAGTCACAGTCACAGAATCACAGAATCACAGAGTCACAGTCACAGAATCACAGAGTCACAGAGTCATAGAGTCACAGAGTCACAGACAGAGTCACAGAATCACAGTCACAGAGTCACAGAATCACAGTCACAGAGNTCACAGTCACAGAGTCAAAGAATCACAGTCACAGAGTCAAAGAATCACAGTCACAGAGTCAAAGAATCACAGAGTCACAGAGTCACAGTCAGAGTCAGAGTCATAGTCACAATCACAGAATCACTGAATCATTGAGTCACAGAGTCACAGAATCACAAAGTCACAGAGTCACAGTATCACAGAGTCACAGCCACAGAGTCACAGTCACAGAATCACAGAGTCACAGCCACAGAGTCACAGAATCACTGAATCACAGAGTCAGAGAGTCATAGAACCACAGAATCATACACTCACAGAATCATAGTATCATAGAATCACAGAATGTCAGGGGCTGGAAGTGATCTCAAAAGAGCATCTGGTCCAACCCCCTGCCAGAGCAGCATCACCCAGAGCAGATCACACAGAACACATCCAGATGGTTCTTGAATATCTCCACAGAGGTAGACTCCACAACCCCCCTGGGCAGCCTATTCCAGTGCTCTGTCACCCTCACAGAGAAAAAATTCTTCCTCAGGTTCACACAGATCCTCCTATGCCTCAACTTCCACCCACAGCCCCTTGTGCTGTCAGTGGGCATCACCCAGCAGAGCTGGCTCCAGCCTCCTGGCATAGAGGAGCCATCCCTTTCAGCTTCCCCTCTTCATTTTCCTCCTTAAGCAGGCTGGGAGCACACAAGTTCAGCTCATTTTCCTCCAAACCACGCTTCAAACTGTCTGTGCAGCCAAGAGGCAGAACTGCTGAGGAGCTGGCAGGGCTCAGGCTGGCTCTCAAGCTGCTTCCCAAGCTGCTTCCCTTTCGGTCTCAGCATAATCAAAGCCTTCTGGGAAGACCTACCCTGGTGGCATTTTGTCTGACCCCAAGGCTACCTCAGTTGGTAGCAGTGCTTCTAGCCTGTCTTTAGCACATTTGATGCTCCTTTTTGGTGGAAACCAAAGGCAGCACAAATCCAGGGCACTGCAGATTAAGATTCACCATGCCAGCAATCCACAGGATCCCAGGGTCAGAGGGTGTTAGGGGTTGGAAGGAATCTTCGTAGATCATTGATTCCAACCCTCCTGCCAGAGCAGGAGCAGACAATCCAGCACAGGTCACACAGGAACACATCCAGACAGGGCTGGAGAGGCTCCAGAGAAGGAAATTCCTATCTATATTCATAGAATCATAGAATCAATCATCAATCATAGAATCACAGAACCACAGAATGGTTTAGGTTGGAAGGGACCTCAAAGCTCAGCCAGTTCCAACCCCCTGCCACAGGCAGGGACAGCTCCCACTAGAACAGGCTGCTCAAGGTCTCATTCAACCTGGCCTTGAACACCTCCAGGGAGGTTGCGGAGCACAGAATGGGATCAAAGATCACATTCATAGAATCATAGAATGGGAAGGTTGGAAGGGACCTCAAGGATCAGCCAGTTCCAACCCCCTGCCATAGGCAGGGACACCTCCCACTAGCACAGCTCACTCAAGGCCTCCTTCAACCTGGCCTTGAACACCTCCAGGGAGGGAGCAGCCACAACCTCCCTGGGCAACCTGTGCCAGTGTCTCACCACCCTCACTGCAAACAACTTCAAGTTCAATCTCCCCTTTGCCAGTTCAAAACCACTCCTCTTCAGCCTGTCCTTACAAGCCCTTGTCAATAATCCCTCCCCAGCCTTCCTGGAGCCCCCTTCAGATCCTGCAAGGCCACTCCAAGGTCTCCTGGAAGCCTTCTCCTCTCCAGGCTGCAGATCCCCATCTCACTCAGCCTGTTGATGAACGTCTGACAGTAACCAGGATGTGCTGTCCACCTCATCTAACAGCAGATGTTTGATAGAACTACTCTGGCTGGAAAAGCCCTCTAGGATCACCAAGGGCTATCCATCAACCCAACCCCAACATGGCCATTAAACCAGGCCCCCAAGTGCCATGTTCACAGGTTTGTTGAGTACCTCCAGGGATGGGAACTCCACCACCTCCCTCAGCCACTCACATTGTGAAAACATTTTCCACCTTCTCCTGTCACCTCTTTCAGGTTCCAATTGCAGATCACATCCACACCGCTCCCATTCAACTTCTCCACAGACTCCACTCCTACTTCCCCATCCCTGATGAGGAAGAGAGTGGGAGAAAAGCAGTACCAACCCTACCTTGTGCCTGTTTAAAACCCCCACCACAAGCAGCTGTGTGGCCAAAGAAGTGTTTAATGCCTGGCTCCTGTCAGCAGAGTTGGGCATCACTGAGCCAAAGAGAAGCTGCTCATAACTCAGTGAGGGCATAAAACCCTCTCACATCCTAAAATTCATTGATATGCCACTGTGATGTCTCCAGCTACCAGAAAAAAAAAAAACTTTCCTGCCCTAGAAAAGAGCAAATAAATGTGAGACTGGGCAAAAAAAATTAATAAATCTTCTTCTGAGTTCTCCAATTCACTGACTATGATCATTGGTAATGAAAATCAGTGCATTCATTTGATTCTTTTAAATGACTGTCTGCCAGGCAAAGAAACCAGAGGAGGAGACTGAGAGTTTATCTAAACACCCTGTGAGACTGAGGCTGTCACAGGGATTTCAAGAATCTCAGCAATTCCCACATTCTGAGACAGATCTGACTGCACTTTGCTGCCACTCAGAGAGACTTGGACAGGCCAGGAGGGGTGGGCAGGGAGAAATGGAATGAGGGCAAGGGTAGAGTCTGGTACTTGGGAAAGAACAACCCCAGGGAGCAGTATAGGCTGGGACTGAGCTGTTGGAAGGCAGTGAAGGGGAGAAGGATTTAGGGGTCCTAGTGAATGGGAGTGTGCCCATGAGCCAGCAATGTGCTCTGGTGCCCAGGAGGGGCAATGCCACCCTGGGGTGGGTTAGAAGGGTTGTGCTTAGTAGGTCCAGAGAGGTTCTCCTGCCCCTCTGCTCTGCCCTGCAGAGGCTACATAGAATCATAGAATCATAGAAAGGTAAGGTTGGAAGGGACCTCAAGGATCAGCCAGTTCCAACCCCCTGCCATAGGCAGGGACACCTCCCACTAGCACAGCTCACTCAAGGCCTCATGCAATCTGGCCTTGAACACCTCCAGGGAGGGAGCAGCCACAACCTCCCTGGGCAACCTGTGCCAGTGTCTCACCACCCTCACTGCAAACAACTTCCTCCTAACATCCAGTCTAAATCTCCCCTCTGCCAGTTCAAACCCATTCCCCTTGTCCTGTCGTTGCAGGATTATTTAATCCTTCCCCAGCCTTCCTGTAGGCCCCTTCAGATACTGGAAGGCTACTATCAGGTCCCCTCAAAGCCTTCTCTTCTCCAGGCTGAAGAGCCCCAACTCTCTCAGCCTGTCCTCATAAGAGAGCTGCTCCAGCCCTCTGATCATCTTTGTGGCATCTGGAGTACTGTGTCAAGTTCTGAGACCCCCATTTCAAGAGGGACATAGAACTGCTTGAGAGAGTCCAGCACAGAGCTGCAAAGCTGATGAAGGCAGTAGAACAGCTCTGTTAGGAGGAGAGCCTGAGGGAGCTGGAGCTGTGCTGCTGGGAGAGGAAGAGACTGAGAGGTGACCTCAGCAATGCTTCTAAAGATGTGCAGGTTGAGTGCCAAAAGGCTGGAGCCAGTCATTAGCTTGTAGAAGACCTTTGCAGACAAAGCTGTAATAAAAACCAGCACCTGATAGGATCCTGACACCCTTCTACTCATCAGCTGAAACCCATTTCAACTGCAGCACCAAAAACAAGTCAGCTGCAAAAATTCTCTGCACTGCTCAGACACAGAGGACAAATGTTTCATAGGCTCACAGACTGACAGAACAGTAGGTTGGAAGGGACCTCAAGGAGCATCTAGTCCAACTTTTCAGGGTAAGAATATGGTTTAAATGAGATCATAGAATGGTAAGGTTGAAGGGTCCTCAAAGCTCAGCCAGTTCCAACCCCCTGCCATAGGCAGGGACACCTCTCACTAGTACAGGTCACTCAAGGATTCATCCAACCTGGTCTTGAGCACCTCCAGGGAGGTTGTGGAGCACAGAATCACCCAACGTGATCAAAGATCATGCTGGGTGATTCTGTGCTCCACAACCTCCCTGGGCAACCTGTGCCAGTGTCTCACCACCCTCACTGTAAACAACTTCCTCCTAACATCCACTTTCAATCTCCCCTCTGCCACTTCAAACCCATTGCCCCTTGGCCTGGCATTGCAAGACCTTCTCAATAGTCCCAGAACAGCTTAGACTGGAAGAGACCTTAGAGATCATCTACTCCAACCTCCCCAGCCATGGGCAGGGGCACTTCTCAACCTGACTAGGTTCACTCAAGGTCCCATCCAACCTGGCCTTGAACATCTCCAGGGAGGAGGCATCCACAACTTCTCTGGACAAGCCAGTCCAGGGTCTTGCCACCCTCTCAGGGAAGAATTTCCTCCTAAACTCCAACCTACGCCTATTCTCCTTCCATTTAAATCCATTATCCTTTGTCCTACCAATGGACACTCTTGCAACAAGTCTCTCTCCAGCCTTCCTGTGGGTTCCAAGGCTGTTTTGTGCTGTAAATGAGACTACAGAAACCAGACTTAGAACCATAGAATGGTAAGGTTGGAAGGGACCTCAAGGATCATCTAATTCCAAACCCCTGTCATAGGCAGGGACACCTCCCACTAGCACAGCTCACTCAAGGATTCATCCAACCTGGTCTTGAACACCTCCAGGGAGGTTGTGATCAAAAACATCAAAGATCCCATTCTGTGCTTCTGTGCTCCACAACCTCCCTGGGCAACCTGTGCCAGTCTCTCATCACCATCACTGCAAACAGTTTCCTCCTAACACCCACTTTCAATCTCCCCTCTGCCAATTCAGGTCACTCAAGGCCTCCTCCAACCTGGCCTTGAGCACCTCCAGGGAGGGAGCAGCCACAACCTCCCTGAGCAACCTGTGCCAGGACTTCTCCTGGAAAAGATTCTTCTGCACACATCAACACCTCTTGCTGCTTATCCTTTGCTTTTTAATAGTTCTAATTATTGTAAGAGGTAAAGAAAGATCCAACCCTTTTGTTGCAGCTACTCTTCTCCTACAACTTCTTCCCTGAAAGGGTTCTCAAGCACTGGCACAGGCTGCCCAGGGAGGTGGAATCCTCATCCCTGGAGGTGTTTCAAAGAGGCAGAGATGTGCTGCTGGGGGAGATGGTTTAGCTCCAGGCTTGGTAGAGCTAGAGAATGGTTGGAGTCAATGATCATAAAGGTCTTTAAGATTTAAAGGCTTTTTTTTTTTCAACCCAAACAATTGTACAAGGTCTTGCAATGACAGGACAAGGGGCAAGGGGTTTAAACTGGCAAAGGGGAGATTGAAAGTGGATGTTAGGAGGAAGTTGTTTGCAGTGAGGGTGGTGAGACACTGGCACAGGTTGCCCAGGGAGGTTGTGGCTGCTCCCTCCCTGGAGGTGTTCAAGGTCAGGTTGGAGGAGGCCTTGAGTGAGCTGTGCTAGTGGGAGGTGTCCCTGCCTATGGCAGGGGGTTGGAACTGGCTGATCCTTGAGGTCCCTTCCAACCTTCCCATTCTATGATTCTATGATTCTATGTATGATTCTCTATCCTTACAGAGAAAGGTCAGAGCTGCAAGTTCTCTCCTTGGGTGAAAGCCTGTAGGAGGCTGTTTTCTGGTTATTTTAATTGGAGCTGCTGAGTTGCATTTAGTTGATTTTCAGGCTGTTTCTTGTTCTCCAGCTCACTGTTTCTGACATACTGTTTATTTTCATCTTACAGCCTTGCATTGTTGCGTTGTTATTTATTTTTTTTTCCCCCACCCCCTTCAGCAGTAACAGTAAAATTCTAATGAACTTATTCTTGTTTCTGGAATGAAACCCCACAAAAGGCTCAAAAGACACTTTGACATTCAGAGGGAAAATGGCAAGATGCATCAGGGGGGAAATAAAACAGCAGGAGTAGAGTTGTTCACATATTTATTTGGTGAAGCTGACAAATATTGGATAGGTGCTTAAAGTCCACCCCACAGAACTCTGCAGTGTGCATTTGTCAGCTGTGCCAAAATGCAATTTCCCTCTGCTTTTTTCTACCAGCTATTTCTTGAGGAAGAAAATATAAAAGATTGTTTTACTATTAAGCCTCAAGCACAAATCCAGGCTGGGTGAGGAGTGGCTCAAGAGCAGCCTGGAGGAGAAGGGCTTGGGGGTGTCAGTTGGTACCAAAGTGCCCAGGAGCCAGCACTGGTTATTGGGAGACAGAGGAAGGAAATGAGCTGCAATTAAAAGTATTCCCCTAATGAAGCAAAGCAGTTCTGGTAGTTCATGCTGCAGAAGCAAACCCAACATCCTTTCTGATAAAATAAGCTACCAACAAGATGGCCTTGAGCACATACAAAAGGCCCTGGGGGTGTCAGTTGGTGCCCAAGTGCCCAGCAGCCAGCACTGGTCAGTGGCAGCCCAGAGGCAGCTGTGTGCTGGCTGCAGGCAGAGCAGGGAGAGCAGCAGCACAGGGAGGGGATTCTGCCCCTCTGCTCTGCTCTGCTCACACCTCACTGCAGCACTGCCTCCAGCTCTGGGGAACACAGCACAAGGGGGGACCTGGAGCTGCTGGAGAGGGTCCAGAGGAGGCCATGAAGATGATCAGAGGGCTGGAGAACATCCACTATGGGGATGGGTTGAAAGAGTTGGGGCTGTTCAGGTGGAGAAGACTCTGGAGAGACCTTAGAGTAGCCTTCCGGTACCTGAAGTGGGCTACAGGAGAGCTGGGGAGGGACTTTTGACAAGGGTTTGGAGTGATAGAACAAGGGGGAATGGAATTAACCTGGTAGAGGGGAGATTGAGATAGAGGGAAGCTGGAAGAGAGGAGATTGAGAGGGAGGGAAGGTGGAAGAGGAGAGATTGAGACTGGAGGGAAGCTGGAAGAGGACAGATTGAGACTGGAGGGAAGTTGGAAGAGAGGAGATTGAGACTGGAGGGAAGGCGGATGAGGAGAGATTGAGACTGGAGGTTAGGAAGAAATTCTTTGCAGTGAGGGTAATGAGACACTGGCACAGGTTGTGGCTGCCCCCTCCCTGAAGGTGTTCAAGGCCAGGTTGGCCTTGATCAGCCTGGGCTAGTGGGAGGTGTCCCTGCCTATGGCAAGGAGACTGAAACTGGATGAGCTTTAAGGTCCCTTCCAACTCAAACCACTCCATGAATCCCTGAATCCATGAGCTCTCCAAACTAGACACTGGCATCTCCTTGTCCTACAGAGCCATATTAATTCTTTCTTTGGTCCCTCACTGAAGCAAGCTTTAAGCAATGTCATTTATCCCCAGCTGGCCAATTTATTGTTACTTGTGTGGAAGAATGTTATCAGCAGTGTAATTGCAGGCAGATTACAGTGTAATTAAACAAAAGGATAACAGCCACTCCAGATCCCTCAGACAAAGAATGAGAGTTAAATACCTTAATGGGCTTTGAAGGTAAAAATGAACCAATCTCCCCTGCTCTTTGATACTGCCTTTGCAGCCTTCCAGGGCAAATGAATGAGAGGCAGCCTGCACACATCCCTCTGGCCTTGCTCTCACTCTGCAGCACCTCATTTCTTCTCCTTTCAGCCTGAGCAGTGGCCTGTCTGAAAGCTAAGGCTCAGAAGGCACAAGTCCAACAGTGCTGCTTAATTCCATAACCTCACAAGGAGGGTTGGAGTTATTCAGTCTGGAGAAGAGAAGGCTCCAAGGACACCTTCTTGTGGCCTTGCAGTATCTGCAGGGAGCTACAAGAAAGCTGGGGAGGGATGTCAGGGGAGTTGGGACTGTTCAGTTCAGAGAGAAGGCTCCAAGGAGACCTTCTTGTGGCCTTGCAGTATCTGAAGGGGGCTACAAGAAAGCTGGGGAGGGACTTTATAGGCTGTCAGGTAGGGATAGGACTGGGGGGAATGGAGCAAAACTAGAAATGGAGAGATTCAGACTGGATGTTAGGAAGAAGTTCTTCCCCTTGAGAGTGCTGAGACACTGGAACAGGTTGCCCAGAGGAAGCCTCACCCCTGGAAGGGGTTTAAGGCCAGGCTGGATGAGGCTCTGAGCAACCTGCTGTAGTGTGAGGTGTCCCTGGAATCAAAGATCCCATTCTGTGCTCCTGTGCTCCACAACCTCCCTGGGCAACCTGTGCCAGTGTCTCACCACCCTCACTGCAAACAACTTCCTCCTAACATCCACTTTCAATCTCTCCTCTTCCAGCTTCCCTCCAGTCTCAATCTCTCCTCTTCCACCTTCCCTCCAGTCTCAATCTCTCCTCTTCCACCTTCCCTCCAGTCTCAATCTCCTCTCTTCCACCTTCCCTCCAGTCTCAATCTCTCCTCTTCCACCTTCCCTCCAGTCTCAGTCTCTCCTCTTCCACCTTCCCTCCAGTCTCAATCTCTCCTCTTCCACCTTCCCTCCAGTCTCAATGTCTCCTCTTTCACCTTCCCTCCAGTCTCAATCTCTCTTCTTCCAGCTTCCCTCCAGTCTCAATCTCTCATCTGCAGCCCAACCCCTCTGCACTCAGCAGGGACATCCTCCACTAGAGCAGGTTGCCCACAGCCCTCTCCAGCCTCACCTGCAATCTCTCCAGCCATGGAGCCTCAACCACCTCCCTGGGCAACCTGTTGCAGTGTTCCAGCAGCCTCCTGCTGCACAACTTGTTCCTCACAGCCAATCTCAAGCTGCTCTGCTCTAGTTTGCAGCCATTGCCCTTGGCCTGTCCCTGCAGCCCTTTGCAAACAGTCTCTCTGCAGCCTGCTTGGAGTCCCTTCAGGTCCTGGTAGGTTGCTATTAGATCTGACCTTGCAGAAGACAACTTATCCTGATGAGCATCCTAGCCAATTCAGCAAAGGGATTTAGAGGTATTACATATCATGAAAACTCTTCCAGCAGAGGGTTTTTATTCTGACATGCCTCAAGACATTCCTGGTTAGGGGATTATGAGATGTCACTGGGAGGAAAGAAGGGACAAGAGAAGCATTTAGGTAAGGACACTGTGATGGACTGCAAGCAACTTGTGAGCTCAAGTATCTGCTCACATACCTTTAATGACTCTAAACTGTGAATGCTTTTGTAGGATCACAGGATCTCAGGATGTTAAGGGTTGGAAGAGACTGCTGGAGAGCTTCCAGTCCAACTCCCCTGCCAGAGCAGGACCAGACAATCCAGCACAGGGCACACAGCAACACATCCAGACAGGGCTGCAAATGCTCCAGAGAAGGAGACTCCACAACCTCTCTGGGCAGCCTGTGCCAGGGCTCTGGGACCCTTCCACCCAACAAGTCCTTCCCCATCTTGAGCTGCACCTTCCTGTGCTGCACTTTCCATCCCTTGCCCTTGTGCTATGGCAGGGCACAAGTGAGCAGAGCCTGTCCCTGTGCCTTCCTTCCTGCCCCCCAGCCCTCAGCTCTTGACAGACATTGCTCAGATCCCCTCTCAGCCTTCTCCTCTGCAGACTGCACAGCCCCAGGGCTCTCAGCCTCTCCTCCTCAGGCAGTGCTGCAGTCCCTCCAGCATCCCTGTAGCCTTCCCTTGGACTCTCTGAAGGTCACCAGAAAGAAACCCAAAGCTGATGTGGAGTCTAATGACATGTATCAGTTCCTGTCTGATCAGGGACACACTTCCCCAGGGCAAATTTCTTGGCCAGAGGCATGAAATGCAGTATCTGCTGATTGAGACACTGCCATGGGATACCTCCCCAGTGCCTCTCAGTTCTGGCCAAACAGACACCAGCAGCAGTTCCTAGACAGGCTGGGACCAGGGAAAAGAGGTTGGCAGGAGGAGTATCTTGCTTGGGTGGAATATCTTAACAGCTGTGTCACTGCAGCAACCTTGGCACTGCTAAATCCTAGGATGAGGCTTGAGCAGACCTCGGGAAATTGAATTCTGTAGTCTGTTTCTGGTATGTGTCCCTTCCACTGGTTGGGTAAAGCTGCCTTCAGGGGAATACTTTGGATGGAACTGAGGAGAAGGGACTTGTAATCTCTGAAAACATCCCAGCAAAAATACAAATAAAAAAACCAGTAATAATAAAAGAAGTAAAAGGAGGAGAGGGAGGAGGAGGAGGGAGAGAGAGGAGGGAGGAGAGAGAGA
>VWZE01021956.1:0-19167 GCA_013396675.1 Eubucco bourcierii | reverse complement strand
AAAGGAAAAAAAGCAAAAAGAGAAAAATCAAAAGGAAAAAGAAAAAATGAAAAAGGAAAAAGAAAAAAGGAAAAAGAAAAAAGGAAAAAGAAAAAAGGAAAAAGAAAAAAGGAAAAAGAAAAAAGGAAAAAGAAAAAAGGAAAAAGATTAAAAAAGAAAAAATCAAAAGAAAAATGGAAAAGGAAAAAAGAAAAAAAGGAAAAAGAAAAAATAAGGAAAAAATAAAAAACAAAAAATATTTTAAAAAGGAAAAAGAAAAAAGAAAAATAAAGTAAAAAGAAAGGAAAAATAAAAAAGGAAAAAAGTAAAAAAAAAAAAAGAAGAAAAAAGAAAGAGAAAAAGGAAAAAGAGAAAAAGGAAAAAAAGAAAAAAATTAAATAGAAAAATAAGAAAAGAAAAGAAAGAGAGCTGGAATCTCACCATTAGCATTGATAAAGGGCAGCTT
Organism: Eubucco bourcierii; assembly: GCA_013396675.1. Lineage (NCBI taxonomy): Eukaryota > Metazoa > Chordata > Aves > Piciformes > Ramphastidae > Eubucco > Eubucco bourcierii. Next base: position 18,722 of record VWZE01021956.1, on the reverse strand, counting down.
TTTGGTCTAAAGTGGCCTATCACAGTATCAGTGCTTCATTTCCATGAGACTACAAAGGAAAATTGGCTTTTTTCCCCCCCCTTTATTATTCTCCCTGATTTTCTGATGTAAAACCAACCTGTTCATGCTGTGTTCACAGAGATGCCTTGGGAAAAGCTGCATATGCACCAGGAGAGGCTGAGAGAAGGAGAGTTGCTTGGGTAGGAGAAGAGAAGGTTGGGAAGGGAAGCTTGCTAATGTCTGCAAATATCTGAGGGGTGGATGACAAGAAGGGAGCAGGCTCTTTGCAGTGCTGTCCTGTGATAGTCGACTTGCTAGAGGGCAGGGATCCATCCAGAGGGACCTGCACAGGCTGCAGAGCTGTGCCCAGCCCAACCGCAGGACATTCAACAAGGCCAAGTGTAAGGTCCTGCACCTGGGTAGGCACAATGCCAAGCACAGCTCCAGGCTGGGTGGGGAATGGCTGAGAGCAGCCCTGAGGAACAGGCCCTGGGGGTGTGGGGGGATGCAAAGCTCCAGATGAGGCTGCAGTGTGAGTGCAGCCCAGACAGCAACTGTGTGCTGGGCTGCAGCAAGAGCAGTGTGGGCAGCAGGGCAAGGGAGGGGATTGTGCCCCTTGGCTCTGCTCTCCTCAGACCCTACCTGCAGTCCTGGGTGCAGTTCTGGAGCCCCCAGCACAGGGTGGGGGTTCTGGACACCTCTTAAGTGCAACTCTTCACTGGGTCTACACCCTGTAATCTTACACTTTGCCGAGGAATGAGGTGCCAGGGAAAAAAAATAAAAGGTGCTGAGCTGATCTTTTGATACCTTAATTAAAGTTGTCAGGATCTACCTAAGTGCCTCCTACTTTTCCTTCCTTTCAGTGCTGATGAAGAAAGGGATTGGAGATAGCAGTGCTGCAGACTGAGCCCTGTGCAGGGTGCTGCAGTGCTGCAGACTGAGCCCTGTGCAGGGTGCTGCAGACTGAGCCCTGTGCAGGGTGCTGCAGACTGAGCCCTGTGCAGGGTGCTGCAGTGCTGCCGACTGAGCCCTTTGCAGGGTGCTGCTCACTACCAAGTTACCTATATTTACTATTTCATCCTGGCTCTTTGCTGCTACTGATCTGCGCATGCACAAAGAAGGTTTGGTTTTTTTCCCCTTTGCTGTCAGTTCTCTACATATCACAATTCAAAGTCTTTGGCTTGGCCACACTCTTTAATCTGAGCAGGCCTTTCCCAAGGCACTTGCACTGGGCTTTTACATACTTAAGCTCTGTAACTGAGCCTTCTCTTCTTTCTCAAGCTGCAGATTTTCAGTACTTTGGGTCTAGCCCCAGGCTTCCTACTCTCATGGTTAGAATTGCACCTTCCTCTGTTACTCATTTTCTGAAAGAATTTTAAGACTCCTCTTTTTTTTTCCTTTCTTCAGCTTCAGTGCTGAATTTTGACTACATGAGGAATCCATGCAAAGAGTAGGGCAAGGGCCCCTTTACTCTGCTCTCTGCCTCTTTGCTCTGCTCTTGTCAGATCCCACCTGCAGTCCTGGGTGCAGTTCTGGAGCCCCCAGCACAGGAAGGACATGGAAGTGTTTGAGACAGTCCAGAGGAGGCCATCAAGATGCTGAGAGGGCTGCAGCAGCTCTGCTGTGAGGACAGGCTGAGAGAGTTGGGGCTCTGCAGCCTGGAGAGGAGAAGGTTTCCAGGAGAGCTTGGAGTGGCCTTGCAGGATCTGAAGGGGGCTCCAGGAAGGTTGGGGAGGGACTATTGACATGGGCTGGGAATGCCAGGAGGAGGAGGAATGGGTTTGAATTGGCAGAGGGGAGATTGAAAGTGGATGTTAGGAGGAAGTTGTTTGGAGTGAGGGTGGTGAGACACTGGCACAGGTTGAGGGTGGTGAGACACTGGAACAGGTTGCCCAGGGAGGTTGTGGAGCACAGAAGCACAGAATGGGATCTTTGATCTCCACAACCTCCCTGAAGGTGTTTGGAACCAGGTTGGATGAGGCCTTGAGCAACCTGTTCTAGTGGGAGGTGTCCCTGCCTGTGGCAGGGGGTTGGAATTGGCTGAGCTTTGAGTTCTCTTCCAACCTAACCCATTGTATGATTCTATTTCTCCTCCTGCCTCAAGCATGCTACTGAAGGCAGCTATGACAGCAGAGCACTGCTAGCTCACATAAGCTGCTTTCACCTGCTGCCCCAAACACAAGTCCAGTTGCTATCCATTTTCCTGCCCTGCTGAGTCTCCTGCAGATGACATCCTCCATCTCCCAGATGGTGACACCACAAGATGTGTGTCACCACAGATCTGAGAACCCTAGAGGGCTGAGGATAAATCAGTTTAACCTTCAGCAGGTGCAACTCACTCTTTTACCCCATTTCTTGGAGTGAAGGTCTGCTGCTAAGACCTTCCTGCAGCTCATCATCCTGCTCTCAGTTTCTCATGCACAGCCTCTTGATGGAAGTGAATTCCTATAGCAGGGGGGAAAGGGAGAATGTGCTGCAGTGCTACAGTGCCCTGCTAAGATTTACTTCAGGCACTGACAGTGGCTTCTGAAGCAGGAGATAAATGGGGAGAAAAATGATGTCCTGTTTGGTAAGGGATTTGTTATCCAGCTGCATAAGAAAGCCCCCTGCCACATCATCTCTTGATTTTCCAGGGCAGGGGAGTGAGGGGACATTAAGAATTCACATTTTGACATGTGGGCACTGCTTCAGGTTCACCCTGCTGTATAGTCTGATAGAAGGCTCTCCTGGCTCTACATCTCTTCATTAGGTGACTAAGGACAATCCAATTTTAAGTACCCTCCTGCTGAAGATTTAGGCTGCTGGAAGCGATCTTTGCTCGGTGTCACATCCTACATCCTCACAGAGACCAAATGCTAAAGGGGTAAGTGCCTATTAGCTCTGGATTCTTGTTTTGCTTTTCTTTCCCTTTCACAGAATCACAGAATGGTGGGGGCTGCAAGGGACCTCTGCAGATCACCTCATTATACCCCCCTGATAAAGCAAGGGCACAGAAATGTCTCAAGGTGGCTTCTGAAAATCTGCAGAAAAGGAGACTCCACAACCTCTCTGGCTCCAGCCCCCTCGCAGTAAAGAAGATTCTGCTCATGTTTCAGGTGAAACCTCCCGGCTTCCAGTTTGTGCCCACTGCCCCTTGTCCTGTCTCTGGGCACCACTGAAAAGAGCCCAGCCCCATTCTCTTGTCCCCCACTCTTTAGCTGTTGATCAGTATCGAGAAGATTCCCTCTCAGGCTGCTCTTCTCTAGGCTCATCACCCCAGGGCTCTCAGCCTCTCCTTGTAAGAGATGCTCCTGTCCACACTGCATTCTTGTGGCCCTCCACAGGACTCTCTCTAGTGCCTCTTGAACTGGAGAGCCCAGAACTGGACACAATACTCCAGGTGTGGCCTTACCAGGGCAGAGTAGGAAATGAATCACAGAATCGACCAGGTTGGAAGAGACCTCCAAGCTCATCCAGCCCAACCTAGCACCCAGCCCTAGCCAATCAACCAGACCATGGCACTGAGTGCCCCATCCAGGCTTTCCTTCAACACCCCCAGGGATGGGCACTCCACCACCTCCCCAGGCAGCCCATTCCAATGCCAATCACTCTCTCTGGCAACAACTTCTGCCTAACATCCAGCCTGACCCTGCCCTGAGACTGTCTCCTCTCATTTTGTTGCTGCTTGCCTGGCAGCAGAGCCCAACCCCAGCTGGCTACAAACTCCCTTCAGGGAGCTGCAGAGAGCAATGAGCTCTGCCCTGAGTCTCCTCTTGTGCAGGCTGCACACCCCCAGCTCCCTCAGCCTCTCCTCACAGGGCTGTGCTCCAGGCCCCTCCCCAGCCTTGCTGCCCTTCTCTGGGCACCTTCCAGCACCTCAACATCTCTCTTGAATTGAGGGGCCCAGAACTGGACACAGCACTCAAGGTGTGGTCTAACCAGGGGCAGAAGAACTGCCCTGCTCCTGCTGGCCACACTATTCCTGATCCAGGCCAGGATGCCATTGGCCTTCTTGGCCACCTGGGCACCCTGCTGACTCATGTTCAGTTATGACCATTGAGTCCAACCCTCAACCCAACACAGCCATGCCCACTGGACCATGTCCCAAAGTGCCATGCCTACATGTTTTATCAACACCTCCAGGGGTGGTGACTCCAGCACCTGTGTGGGGAGTTTGGTTCCATTACATGCCTGGGAGGCAAGGGGAGTGGCAGCACCCAGGAAAGCAACTCAACTGACATTAGACACATTAAGCCTCCCCAGCTCTTTTCTACAGCAGCTGCCTCCCACCCTAGTGCAGAAAAGACAGAGAAATGTTTGGTCCTAACAGACCAAGTGAGCACAGGACAGGGTTAGGCAGTGCCCAGCTGCAGCAGGTCTGTGCCCAGGGACGAGTAGTGTGCTGGGGCCTTGATTCTCACCTAGAGGTGGCACTTAATGAATGAGAGAATTGTTTCAGCTAGAAGAAACCTCTAGGATGATTGAGTCCAACCTTCAACCATGGCCTTTAAGCCATGCCCCAAGGTGCCATGTCCATATGGGTCTTGAACACCTCCAGGGATGATGCCCTCCACCACCTCCTTGGGCAGGCTATTTCCAATCCCTGACCACTCTGCCTCCACAAAGAACTTTTCTCCCAGAGCAGGATGATCTTACAGGCTGAAGTTAAGAGTCACCCATGAATAAAATTAAGTGGCCAGCTGAATTAAACTGCCTGCAGTTTGCTGATAACTGCTCTTGGTTGTGTGCAGCTTCCAACTCTCCCTGGAGGTGAGGCACTCTTCAGATCGCACCACAACTCCTTTATCGATTTTCTTGCTGGGTTACCATGGAAACCTTCCCCACCACAAAAGTGCTCAGGGCAGCACAAACTCTCACACACTCACAACCTGTGCTCATTTTGGTGCTGGAGAGAGGAGAAGCCAAACCTAAATGCTCTTTCCTGTTAATCATCCACTTAGAGAATCATAGAATGGTAAGGTTGGAAGGGAACTCAAAGCTCAGTGAGTTCCAAACCCCTACCATAGGCAGGGACACCTCCCACTGGGACAGGACACTCAAGGACTCATCCAACCTGGTCCTGAACACCTCCCTGGGCAACCTGTGCCAGTGTCTCACCACCCTCACTCCAAACAACTTCCTCCTAACATCCACTCTCACTCTCCCCTCTGACACTTCAAACCTATTCCACTTGTCCTGGCATCACAAGCCCTTGTCAATAGTCCCTCCCCAGCCTCCCTGTAGGCCCCTTTCAGATTCTGCAAGGTCACTCCAAGGTCTCCTGGAAGCCTTCTCTTCTCCAGGATGCAGAGCCCCAACTCTCTCAGCCATTCCACAGAGCAGAGCTGCTGCAGCCCTCTCAGAATCTTCATGGAGATGATCAGATTTATCTGAGAAACAACCCACCCAGTCCTGCTCTGTGATTTTTTTCTCATGGTTCTTTATTTTCTCAACCTTCTTGCAAGGTGGAGAAGTTTCCCCATGGCCATGAAATGCCAGGCCAAGGGGCAATGGGTTTGAAGTGACAGAGGGGAGATTGAAAGTGGATGTTAGGAGGAAGTTGTTTGCAGTGAGGGTGGTGAGACACTGGCACAGGTTGCCCAGGGAGGTTGTGGCTGCTCCCTCCCAGGAGGTGTTGAAGGCCAGGTTGGAGGAGGCCTTGAGTGAGCTGTGCTAGTGGGAGGTGTCCCTGCCTATGGCAGGGGGTTGGAACTGGCTGATCCTTGAGGTCCCTTCCAACCATTCTATGATTAAGATGAAAATGTTGAATTAGGCTAATAAGAGGAAAATTACTTTGATGGTTACAATAAGTTCCTGAAATTAAGTGGAACAAACAGTAACAGAAATGTAATGGTCCTTGTGGCACCATGGGCACCAGCTGCCTTGCTTCACTGAGCCTACAAGGGCTTTTACCCTCTGACTACAGTTGAGCCAGAAGGGCAGATGAATATTTATGAAGCAGAGCTGCCTGCAGGTAGCCCACACTTTGCTCATTCCACCTCACAAAACTCTTTTTCACATGGCTTCATCTAGAGTGTTCTGTCCAGTGCTGGGCACCCCCAGTTCAAGAGGGACATAGAACTGCTGGAGAGAGTCCAGCCCAGAGCCACAAAGCTGCTGAAGGCAGCAGAACATCTCTGTTAGGAGGAGAGCCTGAGGGAGCTGAAGCTGTGCTGCTGGGAGAGGAGGAGACTGGGAGGTGACCTCAGCAATGGCTATAATGATGTGCAGGTGAGTGCCAGGAGGCTGGAGCCAGCTCTGCTGGGTGATGCCCAGTGCCAGCACAAGGGGCAATGGGTGACTGGCTGGAGAGCAGCCCTGAGGAGAGGGACTTGGGGGTGCTGGTGGAGGAGAAGCTCAACATGAGCCAGCAGTGTGCACTGCAGCCCAGAGAGCAACCAGAGCCTGGGCTGCAGCAGGAGCAGTGTGGGCAGCAGGGCAAGGAAAGTGATCCTGCCCCTCTGCTCTGCTCTGCTGAGACCCCACCTGGAATACTGCATCCAGTTCTGGGGGCCCTGGGACAAGAGGGATGTGGATGTGCTGGAAGGTGTCCAGTTGAGGCATGGAAGGTCCATGGAAACATGAGGAGGAATTTTTTGCCTGTGACAGAAGCCTGGCACAGGCTGCCCAGGGGGGTTGTGGAGCCTCCCTCTCTGGAGATATTCAAACCCTGCCTGGATGTGTTCCTGTGTGATCTGCTCTGGGTGCTGCTGCTCTGGCAGGGGTTGGACTGGCTGAGCTTTGGAGGTCCCTTCCAGCCCCTGACGTGTTGTGATTCTGTGGGCTTTCCTCCATCCCTCTTCCAAGCAGATCCTGGGCCTCTACATCCCTAATGTTACTAAAAAGAAACCAAAGAAATTAAAGAAATGTAAGAGAAAAGAAACCAGAGGAATGAAACCAAAGGAAAAAACCTAACTCCAAAATTCTCTGTAACAATAATAATGATTTTAAATCAACACTGGCACAGGCTGCCCAGGGTGGGGTTGTGGAGTCTCCCTCTCTGGAGATATTCAAACCCTGCCTGGATGTGTTCCTGTGTGATCTGCTCTGGGTGCTGCTGCTCTGGCAGGGGTTGGACTGGCTGAGCTTTGGAGGTCCTTTCCAGCCCCTGACATTCTGTGGTTCTCTGATTCTGTGTGATTCTGCATCTCTTTGGTTTGGAGATTTTAGATGGATATAGGGAATAAATATCTCAGGCAAGGTTGATTTATTAGCCCTTTGCTTTGGAGCACAGGGGTGGATGTCTGAAGGCCCTGAGGTACTCAACACTTCTATGATTATTTATGTGGCTGTCCCATGCAGGGTGCAGTATAAGGTTCAGTCTTTATTTCCATCTGAAGCCTGCCATAAACACAACTGCACTGCTCTCCATCAGCACTTAACCACAAGACACAAGAGGAGGAGGAGGCTAAACTGCATCACAAATTGATTCCCACTCATGTCAAAGTCAATAAGAAATCTCCTAAGGATCATTAGAGATAATTCTGAGTTTTCAGCTAGGAGATTCTGCTTCAGCCATTGGGTTAAAAGTTTGAGGAGATGCTGAAATAGAGGCAGAAGTAAGCAGAATGGGAGCATTGGTAAATAAAATCAGTACACAGAAGAAGCCAAAACAACAGTAAGAAGACAATGCAGTGACTAGGGACAGGAAGAGAAGAGCAATCAGGTTGAAGCTGTGAGACTGTGCACAGGAAAAGATGATCTAACCAGAGATGCAAGGAATAAGATCAAGAATGCATTCATTGATTCACCTGTCCAAAACTGACATCCAGCTCTGGGCTCCCAGCACAACAAGGACCTGGAGCTACTGGAGAGGGTCCAGAGGAGGCAGTGAAGATGATCAGAAGGCTGCAGACCCTCCCCAGTGAGGATAGGCTGAGAAAGTTGAGGATGTTCAGCCTGGAGAAGAGAAGGTTCCAAGGAAACCTTAGAGGAGTCTTCCAGTACTTGAAGGAAGCTGGGGAGGGACTATGAGGTACTATGAGAAAGGTGGGGAGGGACTTTTTAGAAGGGCTTGTAGTGACAGGACAAGAGGGAGTGGATTGAAGCTGGAAGAGGAGACATTCAGACTGCAGGTTAGGAAGAAATTCTTTACAGTTGTGGTGTCAAGACCCTGGCAGATGTTGTCCAGGGAGGCTGTGGATGCTCCCTTCCTGGGGGTGTTCAAGGCCAGTTTGGATGAAACCTTGAGCAACCAGGTCTGTCTAGTGGGAGGTGTCCCACTCATGGCAGGGGAGGCGGGAACTGGATGAGCTTTGGGGTCGCTTCCAACCCAACTGGATGAGCTTTGGGGTCACTTCCAACCNTCTCCTTGTCCTGGCATTGCAAGACCTTCTCAGTAGTCCCTCCCCAGCCTTCCTGGAGCCCCCTTCAGATCCTGCAAGGCCACTCCAAGCTCTCCTGGAAGCCTTCTCTTCTGCAGGCTGCAGAGCCCCAACTCTCTCAGCCTGTCCTCACAGCAGAGCTGCTGCAGCCCTCTCAGCATTCTCATGGCCTCCTCTGCACTGGCTCAAACACTTCCATGGCCTTCCTGTGCTGGGGGCTCCAGAACTGCACCCAGGACTGCAGTTGGGGTCTGAGGAGAGCAGAGCAAAGGGGCACAATCCCCTCCCTTGCCCTGCTGCCCACACTGTTCTTGCTGCAGCCCAGCACACAGTTGCTGTCTGGGCTGCACTCACACTGCAGCCTCAGGTTGAGCTTTGCATCACCCCAGATCCCCAGGGTCTGTTCCTCAGGGCTGCTCTCAGCCATTCCCCACCCAGCCTGGAGTTGTGCTTGGAAACCAGGATGGGAGGGCACTTTTCTTGGTCTCAAGACACAAGAGATGCCAGCTGAGCTGGCTTGGGCTCTTGTGCTGGCTTGCCCAAGGGGATGTGGCTCCACCATGTTATGAAGTTATGTACCTCCTGGGACTCAATCCCAGTACTCCACAGCATGAGCACAAGGATTGTAAGGTAACACTTCCACACAAGGAAAGATGTGCAGACAAAACATTTCCCTTTTAGACTCCTGGAACTGCTTGGTTTGAAGTCCTTTAAGATCATCCACTCCAATCATTCTCTAACTCTACCAAGGCTGGGGCTAAGCCATGGCCCTCAGCACCACAGCTCTGCCTCTTGGAAACACCTCCAGGCATGGGCATTCAACCACCTCCCTGGGCAGCCTGTGCCAGTGCTTGAGAACCCTTTTAGGGCAGAATTTCTTTTCACCTCCATCCTAAACCCCCTCTGGTGTAGCTTGATGCTATTTACTCTCAACTCTGCCAAGTTGCTAGGGGGAACAGACCAACCCCCACTTCACTTCAACCTCCTGTGAGGGAATTATAGAGAGCAATGAGGTCTCCTCTCATCCTCTTTTTCTCCAGGCTGAATGACTCCAAGTCCCTCAAGCAGCTTCTCACCAGACCTGTTCTCTCAAGCCTCTGTCAGCTTCATTGCCTTTTGATCTATGACTCAAAACTATAACAATATACAGAGGAGGGCCACAAAGATGATCAGAGGGCTGCAGCAGCTCTCCTATGAGGACGGGCTGAGAGAGTTGGGGCTCTGCAGCCTGGAGAAGAGAAGGCTTCAAGGGGACCTGATAGTAGCCTTCCAGTATCTGAAAGGGGCCTACAGGAAGGCTGGGGAAGGACTATTGACAAGGTCCTGCAACGACAGGACAAGGGGAATGGGTTTGAAGTGGCAGAGGGGAGATTTAGACTGGATGTTAGGAGGAAGTTGTTTGCAGTGAGGGTGGTGAGGCACTGGCACAGGTTGCCCAGGGAGGTTGTGGCTGCTCCCTCCCTGGAGGTGTTCAAGGTCAGGTTGGAGGAGGCCTTGAGTGAGCTGTGCTAGTGGGAGGTGTCCCTGCCTATGGCAGGGGGTTGGAACTAGATGATCTTTGAGGTCCCTTCCAACCTTACCATTCTATGATTAAGTGCCAGTTGCAGTTGTGAGGAAGCAAGAGACATGAGCTTAGAGAAAGACTCACCCAAACCCAAAAATAAGGCTGCCAAACAAAAGGAAGAAATGACAGGAGATTATTTAAAGTCAAAATATTAATAGGAGTGCTGACCTGCTGCAGCAAATAATGATGAGATGACAAGATGTCTGGAAACCTATTCAAAATCAGCTCCCCTTTCTGCTTCTCCTCACATTTGCTTTTGACTGGAGCCTCTCCTGGTACACTGTTATCTTTGGAGACCACCTGTTTCACATAAATATACTATAAATATGATTGCTGGCTTGAAGGACAAGCTGGCAGCATGCTAAACAGGTTCTTTCTGCACTGCCCCCATTTCACATCCATGTGGTGAGCTGCCAGCACTGTGCTGGTGTTGCTTTTACAGTAGGCAAGCTTCTAACCTGCCCAGGCAAGGCAACTGATTGCTGAGGGTAAGGCTACAGCAGTGTTCAGGAGCAAAGGGAATCACAGAATCCCTCTACTTGGAGAAGAACTTTATGGTCACTGAGTCCAACCATTCTCTAACCCTACCAAAGCTGGGGCTAAACCAGAGAATCATAACCATTCTCTAACCCTGGGGCTAAACCAGAGAATCATAGCTCCTGAAGCACTGATCAATGCTCTTTGCTCTTCCAGACAGCAAAACACACTAAACATCCATGATCACAGAATGGTAAGGTTGGGAGGGACCTCAATGATCAGCCAGATCCAACCTCCTGCCATAGGCAGGGACACCTCCCACTAGCACAGCTCACTCAAGGCCTCATCCAACCTGGCTTTGAACACCTCCAGGGAGGTTGTGGAGCACAGAAGCACAGAATGTGATCTTTGATCACATTCTGTGCTTCTGTGCTTCACAACCTCCCTGGGCAACCTGTGCCAGTGTCTCACCACCCTCACTGCAAACAACTTCCTCCTAACATCCACTTTCAGTCTCCCCTCTGACACTTCAAACCCATTCCCCTTGTCCTGGCATTCCCAGACCTTGTCAATAGTCCCTCCACAGCCTTCCTGGAGCCCCATTCAGATCCTGCAAGGCCACTCCAAGGTCTCCTAGAAGCCTTTTCTTCTGCAGGCTGCAGAGCCCCAACTCTCTCAGCCTGTCCTCACAGCAGAGCTGCTGCAGCCCTCTCAGCACCTTGGTGGCCTCCTCTGGACCCATTCCAACACTTCCATGTCCTTCCTGTGCTGGGGGTTCCAGAACTGCACCCAGGACTGCAGGTGGGCTCTGAGGAGAGCAGAGCAAAGGGGCACAATCCCCTCCCTTGCCCTGCTGCCCACACTGCTCTTGCTGCAGCCCTCAACACCACATTTCTGCCTTTTCCCATCACCTCCAGGGATAGGGATTTAACCACCTCCCCGGAGATCCTTTTCCAGTGCTTGAGAACCCATTCAGGGAAAAGTTTCTATTAATCTGCAGCGTAAACCTCCCCTGGTGCAGCTTGAGGCCATTTCCTCTATTCCTACCACCACTGGGTAGCAGAGATCAACTCCTGCCTGACTCCAGCTTCTTTTCAGGGAGCTGCAGAGAGCAATGAGGTCTCTCTCAGCCTCCTCTTCTCCAGACTGAACACCCTCAGTTCCCTCAGCTGCTCCTCACCAGACCTGTTCTCCAGACCCTCCACCAGCTTCTTTGCCCTTCTCTGGACACTCTGCAGCATCTCAATAAAAGAAGTTCAAGTGGAATCTCCTCAGTTCTAGCTGGTTCCCTAATGCAGTATCCCTAATGGCTTCCAGTTTGTGCCCATTCCCCCTTGTCTTGCCACTGGGCACCACTGAAAAGAGCCCAGCCCCATCCTCTTGACCCCTACTGTTTAGATATTGATCAACATTGAGAAGTTCCCTCTCAGACTGCTCTTCTTCAGGCTAACAGCCCCAGGGCTCTCAGCCCTTCTTTGCAAGAGAGATGCTCCACTCCTCTGAGCACCTTTGTGGCCTCCTCTGGACTCTCCCCAGTAGTTCTCTGTCCTTCTTGAGCTGGGGATCCCAGAACTGGACACTGTGCTCCAAGTGTGGCCTCACCAGGGCAGAGCAGAGGGTGAGAAGAATCCTTCTCAACCTGCTGGTCATACTCTTGTGAATGCAGCCCAGGAGCCCACTGGCATTTTTAGCCCTGTGGGGACACTGTTGACTCATGGTGAAGCTGTCATCTGCCAGGACAGGTTAACCCCAGCTGATAATTACCTCACTCTAACACATCAGTTTTCCTTTTCAAGATGTGCATCTCTGGGTAAAGGTTCTTTGTGCTCCATCTGCCTTTCCAGCCTAACTCTGTTCCCTCAACAACCACTCAGTGATGGCAGACAGGTGGCAGAGAAACCAGCAGGTCCCAAACAGCGAAGTGACCCCAACCACACTTTACAACTGCCCAAAGGGTTTGGTTAAGACTCACAGGATCCTTTGAGTTGGAAAAGCCCTTTAAGATCATTGAGTCCAACCAATAACCCAACACCAGCATGGCCATCTCCTGAAGTGCCGTATCTGTGCAGTTTTTGAACACTTCCAGGGATGGGGAGACTCCACCATCACATCCTTGGGCAGCCTCTTCCAATCCCTGACTGCTCTTGCAGCAAAGAAATGTTTCCTAATCTTCAACCTAAAGCACCCTTGGCACAATTCAGGGCATTTCCACTCCTCCTATCAGCTGATGTTAGGGAGAAGAGAGAGTTACTCTTCAGGTAGAGTAAAACCAGCTGAATCAGAGAATGGTAAGGTTGCAAGGGAACTCAAGGATCACCTAGTTCCAATCCCCTGCCATAAGCAGGGACACCTCCCACTAGCACAGCTCACTCAAGGCCCCCTCCAACCTGGCATTGAACACCTCACAAGTGTTGGTCCTGCTCCCTTCCCTTAACAAGGAAAGTAAAGGAAAGGGACTATTGACAAGGTCTGGGAATGCCAGGACAAGGAGTAATGGGTTTGAAGTGGTAGAGGGGAGACTAAAAGTGGACGTTAGAAGAAAGTTGTTTGCAGTGAGGGTGGTGAGACACTGGCACAGGTTGCCCAGGGAGGTAGGTGGTGGAGCACTGAAGCACAGAATGTGATCAGAGGTGGATTGAAGGAGGAGGAAGCAAGCTTTAGACTGGAGATTAGGAAGAAATTCTTTGCAGTGAGAGTGGTGAGACACTGGTACAGGTTGCTCAGGGAGGTTGTGGAGCACAGAAGCACAGAATGGGATCTTCTGTGCCCCACAACCTCCCTGCAGGTGTTCAAGACCAGGCTGGACGAGGCTTTGAGCAACCTGTTCTAGTGGGAGGTGTCCCTGCCCATGGCAGGGGGTTGGAACTGGCTGATCCTTGAGGTCCCTTCCAACCCAGTGAGGGTGGTGAGACACTGGCACAGGTTGCCCAGGGAGGTTGTGGAGCACAGAATCACCCAATGTGATCAAAGATCACATTGGGTGATTCTGTGCTCACAACCTCCCTGAAGGTGTTCAAGGCCAGGTTGGATGAGGCTTTGAGCAACCTGTTCTAGTGGGAAGTGTCCCTGCCAGAGGAACTGGCTGAGCTTTGAGGTCCCTCCCAACTTAACCCATTCTGTGATTCCACAAAAAATATGTTTAACACTAAATGCATTTTGCTGTTGGGAGGTCTAGGGCTAGATTTTAAAGCACCCTTTGAGTTCTGAGGAGCACCAGAGGATGCATACTGCTTCACCAATGCATTTTTATTTTTTTTGGTTGACTCTTTGTTGAGTGAATACATATTGAAGGAATGCAGAACATTATTCCCTGGATGCTTTCACAGCTGGATGCACAACATCCTTCACCTTGGTGTTATCAGAAGGCTGTGTTCATGCTGGAAGATGGAATTACCAAATAAAATGGTCATAAAAGATACTGCTGCAGAAGAATGGGGGGAGGGGAAATGAAAAGAGATATTTCTAAACACCTCAGAAAGTTTCCTTAAAGAGGAACTTTTATGTACCTAATCAAGCTGTTGGCTGGATCTTTATGGGCACTGCAAGCAGATGTCCTCACAAAGGGTTCCTCTTTCACATCACTTGTTAAAAGAATATCAGTGCCATGGACAGAGGAATCAGTGCAACCTCAGCAAGTGTGCAGATGGCACCAAGCTGTGTGGCACAGTCACTTGCTAGAGGGCAGGGATCCATCCAGAGGGACCTGCACAGGCTGTAGAGCTGTGCCAAGGCCAACCTCAGGACATTCAACAAGACCAAGTGCAAGGTCCTGCATCTGGGTGGGCACAATGCCAAGCACAAATCCAGGTTGGGTGGGGAATGGCTGAGAGCAGCCCTGAGCAACAGGACCTCGGGGTCTGGGTTGATAAAAAGCTCCAGATGAGGCTGCAGTGTGAGTGCAGCCCAGACAGCAACTGTGTGCTGGGCTGCAGCAAGAGCAGTGTGGGCAGCAGGGCAAGGGAGGGGATTGTGCCCCTTTGCTCTGCTCTTCTCAGACCCCACCTGCAGTCCTGGGTGCAGTTCTGGAGCCCCCAGCACAGGAAGGACATGGAAGTGTTGGAGTGGGTCCAGAGGAGGCCACCAAGATGCTGAGAGGGCTGCAGCAGCTCTGCTGTGAGGACAGGCTGAGAGAGTTGGGGCTCTGCAACCTGGAGAAGAGAAGGCTTCCAGGAGACCTTAGAGTAGCCTTCCAGGATCTGAAGAGGGCCTACAGGAAGGCTGGGGAGGGACTATTGACAAGGTCTTGCAATGCCAGGACAAGGGGCAATGGGTTTGAAGTGGCAGAGGGGAGATTGAAAGTGGATGTTAGGAGGAAGTTGTTTGCAGTGAGGGTGGTGAGACACTGGCACAGGTTGCCCAGGGAGGTTGTGGCTGCTCCCTCCCTGGAGGTGTTCAAGGCCAGGTTGGAGGAGGCCTTGAGTGAGCTGTGCTAGTGGGAGGTGTCCCTGCCTATGGCAGGGGGTTGGAACTAGATGATCCTTGAGGTCCCTTCCAACCTTACCACTCTATGATTCTAAGGGAGAGTCCCAGCTGATAGGAGGGTGCCCATGAGCCAGCAATGTGCTCTGGTAGACAGGAGGGTAATGCCATTCTGGGGTGGATTAGAAAGGCTGTGCTTAGTAGGTCAGGAAGGTTCTCCTGCCCTTCTGCTCTGCCCTAATGAGACCACATCTGGAATATTGTGTCAAAGTCTGGCCCCCCCCAGTTCAAGAAGGACCTCAGGGAAGTGTTGGAGAGAGTCCAGCACAGAGCCACAAAGCTGCTGAAGGGAATGGAACAGCTCTGGGAGGAGGAGAGCCTGAGGGAGCTGGAGCTGTGCTGCTGGGAGAGGAGAGACTGAGAGGTGACCTCAGCAATGCTTCTAAAGCTGTGCAGGTGAGTGCCAGGAGGCTGGAGCCAGCTCTGCTGGGTGATGCCCAGTGCCAGCTCAAGGGGCAGTGGTGGAAGCTGAGGTAGATCAAGTTCCATGGAAACATGAGGAGGGAGTTTTACCCTGTGAGGGTGCCAGAAGCCTGGCACAGGCTGCCCAGGGGGGTTGTGGAGCCTCCCTCTCTGGAGATATTCAAACCCTGCCTGGATGTGTTCCTGTGTGATCTGCCCTAGGTGATGCTGCTCTGGCATAAGGGTTGGCCTGGCTGGTTTCTGGAGGTCCCTTCCAGCCCCTCACTTTCTGTGATGACAATAATTCAGTAGGATAGCTGAGAACAAAACCTTGTGACAAAGAAGGGCTGAAAGCCTTCCTATCCTGATGTAGCCACAGATGTAACTGTGGTGATCAATGCCAACACTGTCCTGACCCCACTCTGACACCTGCCAACTGCTACAGCTCTGAGCTGCTCAGGTGGAAGAAAGGAAGCAGGAATCACTCATAGAAAGGAAGCAGGAATCACTCATAGAAAGGAAGCAGGAATCATTCAGAGAAAGGAAGTAGGAATCATTCAGAGAAAGGAAGCAGGAATCATAGAAAGGAAGCAGGAATCATAGAAAGGAAGCAGGAATCACTCATAGAAAGGAAGTAGGAATCATAGAAAGGAAGCAGGAATCATAGCAGGACAAGGGAAAGGATTCTTTCCCTCTGCTCTGCTCTGACCCCACCTGGAGCACTCTATCCAGGAGTTCTGGGGTCCCCAACACAAGAAGGACATGGAAGTGCTGGAGGGAGTCCAGAGGAGGTCACGAAGGACTATGGGGCCAGGATGTGAGAGTTGAGGCTGTTCAGCCTCCAGGGGGACCTTAGAACAGCTGCCAGTATCTGAAGGGGGCTACAAGAAAACTGGAGAGGGACAAGAGCTTGGAGTAATAGGACGAGGGGGAATAGATTGAAGCTGGAAGAGAGGAGATTTGGACTGGAGATCAGAAAGAAATGAGAATGGTGAGACACTGGAACAGGTTGCCCAGGGAGGTTGTGGATGCCCTCTCCCTGGAGGTGCTGAAGGCCAGTGGAAGGTGTCCCTGCCCATGACAGGGGGGGGTTGGGGCTTTCAGGTGACTTCCAACCCATCTCATTCTATGGTTGTAGGATACACAGGGGTACGACTCAGACAGGAAGGCAGGTTCACAGTTCTCACAAAAGTTGTTCTAACCAGGAGGCCCCAAAGCCTCTGGCTCTAATGGCTCAGAGAACACCCCTCAGGGAATAAACATGGGTCACTGCTTAACAAACACAGCTCTGCCCTTCAGATGCTGCCTGTGACACGTTTTGTGAGAGAGGCAGAAATGAGGGGACAGGAGTTAGGGAGAAAAACTGAGTAGTGAACATGCATAATGCTGCCTAGCCACAACTCATGGGAACCTACTCAAAAGAAGGAAAAGCTTTGTTCTAGTGTATATGGTCGAGCTGGAACTTAAATCATCTCAGCCAACACCTCACAGCTATTTTTATTCCTTTCTGTATCTCACCTCCCCCATGAAAGTCAAGGAATGAAAGCAGAACATGAAGTGCAGTGAAAAGGAATGGGCTTAGAGAAGCTGGCTTAGAATCAGAGCATCATCAGGAGGGGAAAAGACCTCTGAGATCATCAAGTCTAACCAGCAACCCAACACCATCTTGACCATAAATCACATCCTGAAGTGCTACGTCTATGTATGTTTTGAACACCTCCAGGGATGGCGACTCCTATAGCCTCTTCCTAAGAAACTTTTCCTCATCTCTAAACTAAACCTCCCTTGAGGCAACTTGTGGCCATTTCCTCTTGGCCAGTTATTTGGGACAAGAGGACTAACCCCCACTTCACTTCAACCTCCTTTCAGGGAGCTGTAGAGAGCAATGAGTCTCCCCTCAGCCTCCTCCAGACCAAACAACGCCAGCTCCTTCAGCTGTTCCTCACCAGCTCTGTTCTCCACAACCTTCATCAGCTTTGTTGCCCTTTAAAAACTTTACTTATGTCTTTCAGTTAAACTTTTATTCATTTAAAGAGTCTATCTGCTGCACTACTCAGTCACTGCCCAACATCAGCCTGCTCTATTTGCTTCCCTGTAGTTAAGCAGTGAGATCCATGAAATTCCACTGCTGCCCAGCCCAGGATACAGCCACTACACTGATGGCTCACTTACAGAATCCTAGAATGGGAAGGTTGGAAGGGACCTCAAGGATCAGCCAGTTCCAACCCCCTACCATAGGCAGGGACACCTCCCACTAGCACAGCTCACTCAAGGCCTCCTCCAACCTGGCCTTGAACATCTCCAGGGAGGGAGCAGCCACAACCTCCCTGGGCAGCCTGTGCCAGTGTCTCACCACCCTCACTGCAAACAACTTCCTCCTAACATCCACTTTCAATCTCCCCTCTGACACTTCAAACCCATTGCCCTTGTCCTGGCATTCCAAGACTTCGTTAATAGTCCCTCCCCAGCCTTCCTGGAGCCCCCTTCAGATCCTGCAAGGCTACTATCAGGTCTCCTGGTAGCCTTCTCTTCTCCAGGCTGCAGAGCCCCAACTCTCTCAGCCTGTCCTCACAGCAGAGCTGCTGCAACCCTCTCAGCATCTTGGTGGCCTCCTCTGGACCCACTCCAACACTTCCATGTCCTTCCTGTGCTGGGGGCTGCAGAACTGCACCCAGGACTGCAGGTGGGCTCTGAGGAGAGCAGAGCAAAGGGGCACAATCCCCTCCCTTGCCCTGCTGCCCACACTGCTCTTGTTGCAGCACAGCACACAGTTGCTCTCTGGGCTGCACTCACACTGCAGCCTCATTTGGAGCTTTGCATCAGCCCAGACCCCCAGGGCCTGTTCCTCAGGGCTACTCTCAGCCATTCCCCACCCAGCCTGTGCTTGGGAGTGAAGAGGTTGGACAGGCCAAGTGATTTTTCACAATGTGGCTCAGACAAGAGCTGCCTGCACCCTGCCTCCCGAGCATGCAAACTACACCACAGCAATTGTTTCCCTTTAGACCCTCCAAGAGTCAAAGTATTCAGGTTGCATCATGGTAAGAAAATCTGTATTCCCTGGAGAGGCAGAGAGGGTGATGGAATCCTGACTGCAGGCATTTCCTGACACTGGCAGATGCCAAGTAAGGAAAATTTGAATATTTTATCTGAAGGAATAAACATAAAAATGCTTACACAGCTTGATTCATCTGCTTGTCAGACTCTCTAGCAGCCTTTTTTCAGGCATACAGATAGGAAAAAAACTTCTGTTCTTCACTGAAGGAGCAATCACCCATTGGAATGGGCTGCCTGGGGGAGGTGGTGCAGTCCCCATCCCTGGAGGTGTTTAAGAGGAGGCTGCATGAGGCACTTGGTGCCATGGGTTAGTTTTAATTAAAAGGGTTAGGTGCTAGGTTGGACTGGATGATCTCAGAGATATTTTCCAACCTGCTTAATTCTGTGACTAGCAGCCTTGGATACAAGCACTGCTCAGGCCACACCTTGAGTGCCGTGTCCAG
>VWZE01021954.1:317097-348755 GCA_013396675.1 Eubucco bourcierii | reverse complement strand
TTGATCACCACTCTCTGGGTTCGACCATCCAGCCAATTCCTTATCCAGCGAGTGGTCCACCCCTCAAGTCCATGTTTTTCCAGTTTGGTGACCAGGATGTCATGTGGGACAGAGTCAAATGCCTTACTTAGGTCCAGGTAGATGACATCAGCTGCCTTTCCCTTGTCCACTGTTACTGTGACTTCTTCATAAAAAGCCACCAAAGTTGTCAAGCAAGATCTGCCCTTGGTGAAGCCTTAAATGCAAGGAGAAGCTTCCTTGCTGTGTGGGTGCTGGAGTCCTGGAGCAGCCTGCCCAGAGAGGCTGTGGAGTCTCCTTCTCTGGAGAGCTTACAAAGTCACCTGGACATTGTGATTCTGGGTAACCTGCTGTGGGTGACCATGCTTTAGCAGGAAGTTTGGACCAGAGATTCCTTTCAATCTCTACCATTCTGTGAGGAAGAGTAGCTTTGTCTGAATGTCCTGTAACCCTCCCTTTGTACCATCTTCCCAGTGAGTAAGCTCCATCCTCCCCACAGTGCTGTTATCCTTCTCCCCTCAAAAAGATGTCCTATAGATGCTTTTACTGGCAAGAGAACCACAGACTAATTTGGGTTGGAAAGGACTTTTAAAAGTCATCTAGTCCAACTCCTATTCAGTGAGCAGGGACATCTTCAACTAGATCAGGTGAAGGAGAAAGAAGGTGTTCTTGCTCTAAGGATTAGGAGATGGTGAGTCAGGCCATGTGCAGTGTTCATAGAATCAGGAAATTGTTTTGGTTGGAAAAGACATCCAAGATCATCAAGTCCAACTGTTTCCTACCCTGTCACCACCACCAGGCCTCTACTAGCACCAGGCTTGGTTTTATTTATTTTAGAAAATGTAATGATTTGATTTTCTAAGCCATAAAGCTGCCCAGAGTTTCCAACAGGCAGCTATTTGTTTGGACTCCCATTCTCAGTTTGGTTAGACCTTGTGCTTCTCCAGAAAAAAAAAAGTGTCAAGTTTTGGGAAGCAACCAGAGGTTTAACATTCCTAACTCAACCTTATTAGAGGTAAGGAGAAAAGTATGCAAGGATGTGAAGCAAATTCCTGCCTAATTCCTCGGGAGACCCAATCAATGGAAGACTTCTCCTCTCTGTTTACTTTCCTCCCAGCAGAAGTCCCAGTCTGTCCTTATCCTCTTCCAAAAATCCACTCGTGCTCCACACCCAGAAGCTGTGACATCAGAAGATATTTTAGGAAGGCAAAATTTGTCCCCAACCCAGGGTTGGTCTCTTTCCCTTTTCCCTTGCACAACCCCAACCCAAGCCCACAGCTCATTGCAGAGGGAAAGTCAAAGCTGGCTACTGGATGCCAAACCTGAAGGTAAAGTGGGAATTTCAAAAAAGACCGAATTGTCTTTTCCAGTAATTTCCTTCAGAAGAAATAATATGCTTGGCTTGTCTCTGTGTTGATACAAGGGTGACTCATTAATCCAACAATGTGAGACTGTTTTAAGGTTAATGGCAGGCATCTAGAACTGGCATGGTGTCAGTTGGCAGCTCCCGAGTTCAGCTAAAAAATGCACTTTTATCGCTGTAATGGATCCGGAATGTGGTCGTACCTAAAGATTTCATTCTCAGACTCATTTGTTTAAGGCTATTCTCGGAGTCCATTTGTTCCTGGCTCCAAGCTTTGCTTCAAAATTGCCCTTGCAAGCCACACTCATGCCCACCCTTTGTTTCTTTGTGGTGCCTTAGAGCCCGGTCGCACCTCGGCGGGTTCTCATTTTACCCAGGGTTGGCCTACCCCAAAGCTCTACAGATGACTACAGACTGGGTCAGCTCGCTGCAAGGAGTTTTACAACTCTCTCAACACCCATTTGGCACCATCCCTTAGAGCGTATCTGGGAGCACGCTCTGAAATGTCTACTGACCTCCACCTGAGAGCTGCAAAAAGCTGCTCTCCCTGAAGCTGACTAGCTTTTCAAGGAGATCTCCAACAAAAATAACCTATAGTGGTATTTCTGCTATGAAAAGAGAAAGGAAAAAAAAAAACCCCAAAAAAACCCCTAAACTACTTCCACCCTTCCTACATCATGAAATAAAAGAGAGAAAAAAAGACAGAAGTAAGAATAAGAATATTCTCTCTTTGCATGTCACCTCTGAATTTTCCCTTAACTTTATAAAGATGTTTGCTTGGTTGGTTACAGCCATCCCATGGACAAATGCCTCCAGCCTTACTCACAAGCTGCTCAGGCAGAATTCCCAGGGAAAACAGTGGGCCAAGTGTTAAACCACTTCAGCCAGTCCTACCAAAACAGGTCTCTGCTAGCCAGGGGACATGCAGAGAGCTGGGAACTCAGCCCCCTCAAAAATGGTCAAGCTGCCTTAAACAAGAGAGGAGAATGGGGAAAAAAATCTATTTTCCAGCACCAAAAGTATCTCCTCCCTTCTAAGAGGGACACTGGGGACCTTGAAATGCTCTCCTGCAGACAAGGAGAAGGGTGATGCAAGCTCCGTGGACCGAGCACCAGAGTGGCCATACCCAAAACTCATCCAGCACAGGGTTTGTCTCCAGGAATGGCCAAAAGCCATGGGAAGAGCACAAACACCAGAAGCATAAAGTGATACTCCTCCATCATACTCTGTGGGCCTCCAGCTTTTTTGCATCACTGAGATGTACCACGCCAGGTTCTCCGGTTTTGCAGATATTAGTCCTTGGCTCACTCTACTGCCGAGGTCCCTGCGGGGCAAGTTCTCTGCTGGGCTTCCAAATCTCATAGCTGTGAGCAGCTTTAAGGCAGAGCACAAGCACGCTTCCAAAAGTGGCCTGATGAGTTTAGTATTAGTCAGGTTAGGCCTCATTAGACATCTGCTTAGCGTTTGTAGGACCATGCCTCAGCACTCAGGGTTGTTTCTGCCCAAAGATAATGATCCTTTTTCTGTCAGATCCCCGGTGACAACACAATACATCATCCTAACCTTGGGCAGAGCTCTCCAAATGCAAACCTGCTGCTGTGACTCTTTCAAAAACATGCAGGGTGTTTTAAGCCATCCTGTAATACCCAGCATACAAACCTGCCAGGACAACAGGCAAATCCCAGAGCTTCAGGGGGAGAAAACACCTGCTGTTAGGCTTCGGAAAAAGAACGGCCTCCATTTGTCAGATGGAAGCTACACAATGCAAAGAATTAGAATCATAGAATGGTAAGGTTGGAAGGGACCTCAAGGATCATCTAGCTCCAACCCCCTGCCATAGGCAGGGACACCTCCCACTAGTACAGATCACTCAAGGCCTCCTCCAACCGGGCCTTCAACACCTCCAGGGAGGGAGCAGTCACAACCTCCCTGGGCAACCTGTGCCAGTGCCTCACCACCCTCACTGTAAAGAACTTCCTCCTAACATCCAGTCTAAATCTCCCCTCTGCCAGTTTAAACCCATTGCCCCTTGTCCTGTCATTGCAAGACCTTGTCAATAGTCCCTCCCCAGCCTTCCTGTAGGTCCCCTTCAGATACTGGAAGGTTGCTACAAGGTCTTCTCAAAACCTTCTCTTCTCCAGACTGCAGAGTCCCAACTCTCTCAGCCTGTCCTCATAGCAGAGCTGCTGCAGCCCTCTGAGCATCTTTGTGGCCTCCTCTGGACTCACTCCAACACTTCCATGTCCTTCCTGTGCTGGAGGCTCCAGAACTGCACACAGGACTCCAGGTGGGGTCTGATGAGAGCAGACCCCATCTGCTATTCCAAATAAGTTATCTCTGTTTTCCATCTTATGGAATTTCTCAGCATTCTGTGTCTTGAGGAACATCATATTCCCAAAGGTGTCACACTGTGACAATTGTTCATGTGCCATAAGATGCCTTTCAGAGTCTAAGAGTTAATCCAGAATTAACAGGTCACCACTAAACCATCAGCACCACTGCCCTGGGCAACCTGGTCCAGTCTTGGCAGCCCTTAAGGGGAAGAAACTGTTCTTCATAAGAACAAAACAAACCCAAAACAGCCCTGGGGTAACATAAGGCTGTTGTAGAGAGCCACAAGGACTCCCCTCAGCCTCATTTCCTTGAAGGTGAACAAGTTCAGTCCCCTCAGCTACTCCCTCACAGGACCTGCTCTCCAGACCCTTCCCCAGGTTTGATGCCTTTCTCTGGACCCACTCCAGTGCTTCAGTGTCTTTCTTGAAGTGAAAGCCCCAAAACCGAATCCAGGAGTTGAGATGTGACCTCCCAGTGCTGAGTACAGGGGGATGATCTCCATCCTCGTGCTGCTGGCCACACTATTGCTGACACAACACTGTTCTGCTCCAGAAGCCCTTTTAGACTCTGCAACCCCCAGCCCTTGCAGAAGAGCTGACCAAAGGCAGCAGAGGGTAGTAGCAGATTCAGGAAGACCAGTTTGTCACATGTGCTGTGATGAGAACATCAACATATGTTCCTAATAACTCATCTCAAACTGCAGACATCTACAGCCTGAGCTGGAAGGTTAAGTCTGGTTAATCTAAGACAGCAGGTGAAGATAAAGGGCAGTGCAGCCACAAGTCCTGATGATCTTAAAGGTCACTTCCAATCAAAACAATTCTATGGTCACACCTTGGTTCAGGACCATCACAGCAATGATGCAAAACCATTAACCAACAGTGATCACCCACTCTCCTGGCTGGGCAGAGATCACTTCTGGCAACTTCCTCTCTTTTTGGCACTGTGTCTACCTTGAGGACAGTGCTTCGGTCAAGGAGAAAAATAAAACTAAAACTTCAAGCTACTCCATATTCAGCTTTTCCCCAAAAGGAATGTTTTAGATGCTTCAAAAGTTGGGTTCTTTTGTAAACCAGAAACTATTTTGAAGGAAAACCAACATTTTCTGGTTTATAGAAACACCCTGGCCAACAACAGCCAAATCTCCTCTGCAACTGCCCTTAACCATGCTGAGGTAAGTCTTGGTCTCTTCCCCCAACTAAGTAGTGATAGAAAGAGAAGAAATGGCCTCAAGTTGCAGCAGGTGAGGTTTAAGTTGGATATTAGGAAAAAACTCTTTACTGAAAGAGTTGTCAGGCATTGGAAGAGGCTGCCCAGGGAGGTGGTGGAGTCACCATCCCTGCAGGTGTTCATAAAACATATAGACATGGCACACTGGGACATGGTCTAGTGGCCATGGAAGGGTTGGGTTGATGGTTGCACTCGATAACCTTAGAAGTCTTTTCTAGCCTCAATGATTCTATGATCCTATAATTAATTTTAATTAGGGTAGGAGATGCAGAAGGTTCAAACCCACCAGAGCATTTTCATTTGAGAAAGGGAGTCCAGGCAAAAAGCCACATCAGCTACCACACGCTCTGCTCCTCCTAAAGCCCACCAACATCTCCCCTTAGCCATCCTCCTTCTCCTGCACATACCCAGCTGACATTTCACAGCCTTTTCCCTTTCTTTTTATGAATGGATTTTAGTTTTTAATGCAATTTTTCCACAGGCCAGAGAGTCTTAAGAGGACCAGAAGGAGAAAAGGGACAATTAAAAGCTTTTTAACAGCCCTGGAAAACCAGGCCACCAACTATGCTAATCACTAACAGCTTTCAGTTCTACTCCTCTCATTTAGCTGCACGTGAAGTTGATGTACTCAAAGCAAAGAGCTGACGGTGCAAGGCAGAGGCGGGCTGAGTAGGACCAGCTGCTGTGACGGGTGTCCCACATCACCCTGCCAGAGCAGCATCATCCAGGCCCAACATCATCCTTGTGCTCCTGCAGCCCACAGCCTCCTGCCCACGCTGCCCAGTTCTCGGCAAAGCCCAGACCTCCCACATCCAGCCAGCCGGTCACGTGTGGTTTCCTCCAGCCTCACCCCACCACGCGTTCTCCTCTTCCAGCCCCACGTTTCCCCATACACACAAGCCCTGACCCAGCTGTCCTCCAGCCCAACATATTCCTCTGCATGTCACCCTGACATTTCATCTCCCAAGCAGACATCTCAGCCTTGGCCTGTGGCACCCAGCAGATGAAGCACAGCTGTAGAACACTCCAGCCCAGACAAGAAACCATTTTCTAGAACATAAAAGGTCAGGAACTAAATCCATCTTATTGCATGGTGCATGGCACTTTGCCAGGATGCAAGGCCAGACCAACGGCGTTTCCACAGCTTTGTGGGAACACCTCTGAGAGAGACACAGCACTTGAGAGATGCTCAAGACCTTTTGGAGGACCTTAACCCAAGTACCACACATCCTACGTTGTGTGAGTTCATTTCAGCGTGCACAAAGGCTTTTCCCTTTCACAGTTTGGCCCCTTGCCCTGCTGGCTGCGGTCCTGTCGCTGGCAGTTCAAATATCCCAGCAGATTCATAAATAATTCAGCAGCTTGCATTAAAAAAGGTGATCAATCACATTTACGGGTCTGAAACATGCAGAAAATGTAGGCAGAAACCTGGAGTACCAGGAATGAGGACAGGCTGAGAGTTGGGGCTCTGCAGCCTGGAGAAGAGAAGGCTTAGAGGAGACCTTAGGATAGCCTTCCAGTATCTGAAGGGAGTCTACAGGAAGGCTGGGGAGGGACTGTTGACAAGGTCTTGCAATGACAGGACAAGGGGCAATGGGTTTGAACTGGCAGAGGGGAGATTTAGACTGGATGTTAGGAGGAAGTTCTTTGCAGTGAGGGTGGTGAGACACTGGCACAGGTTGCCCAGGAACGTTGTGGCTGCTCGCTCCCTGGAGGTGTTGAAGGTCAGGTTGGATGAGGCCTCGTACTAGTGGGAGGTGTCCCTGCCTATGACAGGGAGGTGGAACTAGATGATCTTTGAGGTCCCTTCCAAGCTTACCATTCTATGATTCTATGAATAAGATGGGACAAGTCAGAGTGGGCTATAATAAGATAAGGCATTAGAGAAGCCAAGGGCAATAGGATTGAAGGAGGGGAGGAAACAAACACTTTGTCATCTAATTAAATCTTATATTTAACTCCTTGTCTTCCAGCTTGTGCCCAATGTCTCATCCTGTCACTGGCCAGCACTTTAATTAGTCTGGCCTCATCCTCTTACCCTCTACCCTTTAGTTCTTGCTGAGCATTGATCCGACTTCCTTTCAGGTTGCTCATCGGTCCCAAGCCTTTCAGCCTTTTCTGCTTACAGAGATGTTCCAGGCTCCTCAGCATCTTTATAGCCTCCACTGGACTCTCTCCAGTAGTTCCCTGTCTCTCTTGAATCGTGGAGCCCAGAACTGGACACTCCAGATGTGACCTCACTAGGACATAACAAAACATGGGGAGAAACTCCCTTGCCCTGCTCATCTCACGAGTCTTAAACAAAGAGCTTAAAAACCTTAAAATAAAATAGAAACTTCTCCATTTCCAGACAAGAATATTTTAGAGCCCTAACCAGCCATGTGAGAAGTTTCAGCTAGAGTAAGCATCTTTCCACATCTTCCAGTAGCATATGCTTTTAAAATCACACGAGAGAGAAGCATGCACGTCTTTGGCTATTGGTGCCTATTCATTTCCCAGCTCTAGCAGCAAAGTATGCCACAGAGACAAATTTAATCCACCCTTACAGCTACTGCTCCTTTGCTGATATGCAAATCCCAACACTCATTCATGCTCTTCTGGAAGTTTATTAGCCCACTTTCCACACGGCTGTTATTTCAGTAACACCATCCCAACCAGAAATTGTCATTCCACATCCTGTACTCTGCAGATATTGGTGAAAAAAAAAAAAAATTAAAAAGGCTCTTTTCTTGTTCAGAGATCTCCAAATCTTCTTGGCAGGGAGAACGTCTGACAACTGACTGGGCTCCAGCCCACGCTGCTGAGTGCTGCTTTCTTTGCAGTTTTCCTTTCTTTGGCTGTTGGACTGGATGGAGTGAGAAGAGACAAGGCTCTTTTTTTTTTATTGACATATCTCATACATGCAAAAGCAGGGTCTTGTGTTAGCAGGAGGAGTACGCCAGCATTCCAGACCNACTTCTCCATTTCCAGACAAGAATATTTTAGAGCCCTAACCAGCCATGTGAGAAGTTTCAGCTAGAGTAAGCATCTTTACACATCTTCCAGTAGCATATGCTTTTAAAATCACACGAGAGAGAAGCATGCACGTCTTTGGCTATTGGTGCCTATTCATTTCCCAGCTCTAGCAGCAAAGTATGCCACAGAGACAAATTTAATCCACCCTTACAGCTACTGCTCCTTTGCTGATATGCAAATCCCAACACTCATTCATGCTCTTCTGGAAGTTTATTAGCCCACTTTCCACACGGTTGTTATTTCAGTAACACCATCCCAACCAGAAATTGTCATTCCACATCCTGTACTCTGCAGATATTGGTGAAAAAAAAAAAAAATTAAAAAGGCTCTTTTCTTGTTCAGAGATCTCCAAATCTTCTTGGCAGGGAGAACGTCTGACAACTGACTGGGCTCCAGCCCACGCTGCTGAGTGCTGCTTTCTTTGCAGTTTTCCTTTCTTTGGCTGTTGGACTGGATGGAGTGAGAAGAGACAAGGCTCTTTTTTTTTATTGACATATCTCATACATGCAAAAGCAGGGTCTTGTGTTAGCAGGAGGAGCACGCCAGCATTCCAGACCCCACTGGTCATGCACTCTGGAGAGGTCCTCCCTGAGTACTGAAAGCTGCCCAGATGACCACACCAAAATCCTGGGGCAGTCTCAAATGCTCATTTTCCTCCTTATTCAGCAAGAAACATGGATATGAATTTACAGATGAAATAGGTTGTCGCCTTCAGCTGCCCCCATCAACTCTCGGCCCTGAGTAAGAGGACCGTGGGGTCAGGCTTAGATCATAGAATCATAGAATGGTAAGGTTGGAAGGGACCTCAAGGATCATCTAGTTCCAACCCCCTGCCATAGGCAGGGACACCTCCCACTAGTACAGGTTACTCAAGGCCTCAGCCAACCCGGCCTTCAACACCTCCAGCAAGGGAGCAACCACAGCCTCCCTGGGCAACCTGTTCCAGTGCCTCACCACCCTCACTGGAAAGAACTTCCTCCTAACATCCAGTCTAAATCTCCCCTCTGCCAGTTCAAACCCATTGCCCCTTGTCCTGTCATTGCAAGACCTTGTCAATAGTCCCTCCCCAGCCTTCCTGTAGGCCCCCTTCAGATACTGGAAGGCTACTATAAGATCCTTTCAAAACCTACTCTTCTCCAATCTGCAGAGCCCAAACTCTCTCAGCCTGTCCTCATAGCAGAGCTGCTGCAGCCCTCTGAGCATCTTTGTGGCCTCCTCTGGACCCGCTCCAACAGTTCCATGTCCTTCCTGTGCTGAAGGTTCCAGAACTGCACACAGGACTCCAGGTGGGGTCTGATGAGAGCAAAGGGGCAGATGCCATATACATCTATGTGCAACAACCTGCAGTGCTCCGTTACTGGATTAAAAGCAAAGGGAAGGATAAAGGTAACAAAGGACTTTGGGATGGAAAAGTCTGTCTTATTTTTAATTGCTGCAAGTGTAGGTATGTTCATGGTGAAGTATCTTTATTCAGATTCCAATGGCTGGAGGAGGAAACCTCCTACTGCTCTGTTGGGGAGATTATGTCAGAGTTGAAGAAAAATCTCTTTGCAATAAAACATAGTCTCAAACCTCCTAGAAGAGGCTTTGAACACTGAAGTATCTCACAGAAAACCTCACTACTTATCTGCACTGCATAACAGAGATGATCTTTGGTCCTTTTCTGTCCTGCCCTCATGGTACTGTTCTCCTTGTGGCTATGGAGTAAGAGAAGAGCTCCAAAGGAAGAGGATTTGGAACATCTCATGTTACTCATGCAAAGCCTTTTCCCTCTGAAGCAAACAATCCTAATCCAGAGTAAAAATGGCAAGGAAGAGCGCAGCTGTTTGCAGGTGCCAGCACTTATTTCTTTTCATGGAAGCTGGCAGAGAGCCCAGAAGAGCAGGACCAGTGCTGTAGACATTTTGGATTTGGATTACTGGCCCAGGGAAAGAGAGATCCTGATCCATTTCCTAAAGATTGCAAAATGCCAAATTACCCTATTGACACCATGTGTCCTGTGCCATTTATCTTCCCCTGATGCACTCAGATCCAGCTTTCCACAGAGCCACAGGAGCATGCATGTTTTCAAAACCTTTGTAAACACAATGACACTTCCAGCAGACCAGCTGGAGAGGACATCTCCCTTCCCAGCCCTCCATCCTGGTGTGCTCCCCACAGAGCAGGACGCTGCCTGTGCACACACTGCCCTGCCTGCAGGCCTCCAGCTCTTCCTGCCTACTGGATGTCAGGAGGAAGTTCTTTGCAGTGAGGGTGGTGAGACACTGGCACAGGTTGCCCAGGGAGGTTGTGGTTGCTCCCTCCCTGGAGGTGTTTAAGGTCAGGTTGGAAGAGGTCTTGAGTGAGTTGTACTAGTGGGAGGTGTCCCTGTCTATGGCAGGGGGTTGGAACTAGATGATCCTTGAGGTCCCTTCCAACCTTACCATTCTTTGATTCTATGATACTCCTGCCTTTCCTTCCCACCTTTCTCCTTGCACACAGTTTGACTCTATCTTTCCCACAGAGACACAAGGTTTTCAGAGGAGTCCTCCAAAGCAGAAGCTCCTTTTGCTTGGCTCAAGGCAGGCAGAAATTATTACTTATAAAAGCTCCCTGTTTTTTTGGTCCTCCTTACTCACTTGACAGCCATCATGGGCCTTTCTGATTCAACTCCATCACATCACACTGAAGCTCACAGAAGCATGGCCTGCAGCTGCCAGCAGTAACAGAGACAGTTCTGGAGCCCTCAGCACAGGAAGGACATGGAACTGTTTGAGTGGGTCCAGAGGAGGCCACAANTGGAACTGGATGATCCTTGAGGTCTCTTCCAACCTTACCATTCTATGATTCTATGATTTCCTGGTTTAATCGCAGACCTGATGAATTCCCCCAGCAAGAGCCCACTTAGAGGCATCATCACATGGCTTTACGTGGGTGCACTGACAGAAAATATCTACACGAAGAAGAAAGTGCTTTTAGGGCATGACATAATTTGTCATGTCCTCAAATGCCACCCTGCTGCCAGCAAGATCCAACAGCAAGGGTTGGATTTGCATCCCACTGGCAACACACTTGTGGTCCATGATGGTATTTTATCAGCCAAGATCCCAGAGTTAGGCCACAGGTGAAAACCCAAGCATCCTACAGGCACATGTGGAAACAGAAAACCTCAGCCTTCCTAATCAGCACTAATGCTGAGACATGGTTTAGTGGTGGACTGGTGGTGCTGGTTTAATGGTTGGACTTGATGATCTGAAAGGTCCCTTCCAACCAAACCAACTCTAGACTAGAAAGACATAGGTGGAAAAATGGGGAAGAGGAGATCAGGTGTTTGTTGTGCAGCCTTCTGAAGACTTCATGCATCATCTTCCTCGGGCTCTTCAGACTGAAGGCTTTTGAGGACTGCTTTACTATCTATGGAGGTGTCTCATGTTGTCAGAAATAAATGTATTAGATTAGAATTATGGAATCATTTTGGTTGGAAAAGAGTCCTTTAAGATCATTAGAAGTCCAACTGTTAAGTCAGCACTGACAGGTCACCACTAAACCATGTCCCTCAGCATCACATCTACACAGCTTTCAAATCCCTCTAGGGAGGGGGACTCTACCACTGCCCTGGGCAGCCTGTTTCAGGCTTTGACAACCTTTTGGGGAAGGAATTGTTCCTCATGTCCAACTTAAGGCCATTTCCTCTTGTCTTATCACTTGTTCCTTGGAATACCAAGAACAGTCTGGCTTCAACCTCCTTTCAGGGAGTTGTAGAAGGCTAGAAGTTCTCACCCTCAGATTCCTTTTCTGCAGGCTACACAACTCTATTTGCCCCACAAGACTTGTGCTCTAGATCCCTCAGGTAGTCAGTTCCTTTTCTGCCCATGGAGGAAGAGCTACAGATGTACACTGACATTTAAAGGCAAGGATCAGAATGGTACCCCTGGAGTGAAACAAACAAACAAACAAAAAGAACATGGCAATATCCCACCAAGAAACAGGACTGGCTCATAGGCCTGGGATGAAAGAGGGAGGAAAGGAAGGAGACATGGTGGCTTCACCCAGTGCCTTGTGCCTGGGAAGTGCATGTTTGGTGAAGCAACAAAAGCACATAGCAGGAGATGGTGTCAAACCCATCTGCAATGTCTTCCTGGCTGTGAGGAGGGCACTGGTTGCAAGACTTTGAGAGAAAAGCTGTTTCCAAGATGTAATTGCCTCTGGCACCTTCTGTGGGACAGATGGGCATGAGGAGGGTGTCTGTAATTCAGCTGCCTCCAAAGGATGAAAGAGGCTTTTTATCCCCTCTTTCAAGAAAGAAAGAAAGAAAAAGGCAGGGAAATGGCAAGGAAAGCAGAAAAGCATCCAGGTAACAGTTTCCTTTGGGAACAGAATTGTCCAAAATGTAGGTGGTAGGACAAATAAATTTCTGGAGAAGCTATATTGAGAACTTGGCTATGGTGAGCTTCCATCCAAAACATGCCTTATTGCTGTTGGGTTAGGAGGCTCACTGCAAGTCCAAAGAAAAGAGAAAAAAACCCAACAACTTGGTGAAACAGAGCTTTAAAGACAGTAACTTTCAAATGTTGTTTGGACACTGGCAAGCACAGGCTCTGTCTCCTACTCCAGGAGAAGGGAAAACAAACATGCCACTACTGGGAACACACTGGAGGTCTTCAGCTGAGATATGGAGAGGAAGCTGCCTTGACAGCCCACACAAACACACACAAGCTCACACAGTTGGATTGGTTGCTCACAGGAGAAGGAAACATGAAGCATTCCTGGAGGTGGATGTTAGCCTGAAATCTCCAATGCCCTGCCCCATCACAGAGCTTGCAGCTATTCCAGGGCACAGAATTGCCATCCAGGAAAGGCAGTGGTCATATCCCCCGCCAGGAAGGAGCTACAGCGCCTCTGTGAGTTGAACATCATTATCATGGGGCAAGGTATTTGCATCATAGAATTATAGAATGGTAAAGTTGGAATGGACCTCAAGGATCATCCAGTTCCAATCCCCTGCCATAGGCAGGGACAC
Organism: Eubucco bourcierii; assembly: GCA_013396675.1. Lineage (NCBI taxonomy): Eukaryota > Metazoa > Chordata > Aves > Piciformes > Ramphastidae > Eubucco > Eubucco bourcierii. Next base: position 335,796 of record VWZE01021954.1, on the reverse strand, counting down.
CTCCCACTAGTACAGATCACTCAAGGCCTCAGCCAACCTGGCCTTCAACACCTCCACAGAGGGAGCAGCCACAACCTCCCTGGNCCCATTGCCCCTTGTGCTGGCATTGCAAGACCTTGTCAATAGTCCCTCCCCAGCCTTCCTGTAGGTCCCCTTCAGATACTGGAAGGCTACTATCAGGTCTCCTGGAAGCCTTCTCTTCTCCAGGCTGCAGAGCCCCAACTCTTGTAGCCTGTCCTCATAGCAGAGCTGCTGCAGCCCTCTGAGCATCTTCATGGCCTTCAGTCATACTTCATGCATCTGCCTCTAGTCAGTGGCAAGCAACCAAGACACATCACACTTCAGGTACTGCTGAGGAAGCTACACTTCACCTGCCCACGGGGATTAATGATACTTACTATATTTTACAAACTCACAAAGTCCTCAGAAAAGACCACCACAACCTGAGATGAGCAGAGTGAAGGAGAAGGCTGGTGGATCACACCCCTGCTTTCTGTTTGGTTTGAGAACACCAAAAGGCAGGGAAATTACAGCAAGCCTGGATTTCTGCAAAGACATCAGGGCCCAGCACTGACACTATCCCATCCTGAGCAAGGTCCGGTGTATCTCTTGCTTTGTGCTAAGTATCAGCCAGAGGCTGAACTTTGCAGAAAACCTCTTCCATTCCCCTCCCATCCCTACCAGGTCACCCTGCTGTATCCCTCTGAAAATGGCATGACTGGGCCATCCTGATAGTGGCACTCAGTATATTTTGATCTATCCAGAATCACGGACAGATAGGGGTTGGAAGGGACCTCTGGAGTTCATCTAGCCCAACTTTCCCCACTAAAGCAGGGTTGCCCAGCCTAGGGTGCCCAGGATCATATCCATGCAGGTTTAGAATCACTGCAGATAAGGAGACTCCACAATCCCTCTGGGGACTCTGCTCCAGGGCTCCAGTGCCCTCGCAGCAAAGAAGCTCCTCCGGGTGGAGCTTCCTGGATTCCACTTTGTGCTCACCACCTCCCACATCAGATGGGTCCAGCTCTGTCTGTTGAAGGGGAACACAGATCTTAAAGAGGACAGCCAGAAAGCTGGAGACAGACTTTTGAGCAGGGTCTGTTGTGACAGGACAAGGGATGATGGGTTTGAACTAGAAGAGGGAGATTCAGCCTAGATAGAGGGAGAAATGTTTTACACTGGTCCAAGTGTCTCAGAGAGGTGGGAGATGCCCCATCCCAGGAACCAGTGTGGGTCAGGTTGTCTGGGGCTCTGAGCAAACTGCTCTAGTTGCAGGTGTCCTTGGTGACAGCAGAGGGATTGGACTAGAGGACCTCCAAGAACAAATCCAGGCTGGGTGGTGAATGGCTGAGAGTAGCCCTGAGGAAAAGGACCTGGGGGTCTGGGTTGATGAAAAGCTCAATATGAGCCTGCAACCGAGTCCTGAGCTACATCAAGAGCAGTGTGGGCAGCAGGGTAAGGGGAGGGGATTCTGCCACTTCATTCTGCTCTTGTCAGACCCCACCTGGAGTACTGTGTGCAGTTCTGGAGCCCCCAGCACAGGAAGGACATGGAACTGTTGGAGCAGGTCCAGAGGAGGCCACGAAGATGCCCAGAGGGCTGCAGCAGCTCTGCTATGAGGACAGGCTGAGAGAGTTGGGGCTCTGCAGTCTGGAGAAGAGAAGGCTTCTAGGAGACCTTAGAGTAGCCTTCCAGTATCTGAAGGGGGCCTACAGGAAGGCTGGGGAGGGACTATTGANTGAGCTGCCGTAGTGGGAGGTCCCCCTGCCTATGGCAGGGGTTTGGAACTGGGTGATCCTTGAGGTCCCTTCCAACCTTACCATTCTATGATTCTATGACCTTGAAGGGTCCCTTCCAGCCCCAAACATTGTCTGACTCTGACCTGGGACTGCTAAACTGAACCAAAATGAAACAGTAGATGACTGGCTGATCCTGCCTCCAATACAAATGACTTGCTAGAGACCAACAAGGGATTTTATTTCCTAAAAACATTCACAGCCATCCCAGGAAGGGTAATTCCCATTTGTCAACTTGAGTTTTTCCTGGCAGTACCTTCTAATCTCTTGGCACCGTTTGTGTGTGTTAAAGCAAACAGATGTGCACGTTTGCAAACCTCACTCCTGCACGCAAGTCAGGTGTGGGAGCTGATCAAAAGCTCCCTAACCAATGGCAGGACCACGTTTGGATGACAAATTAAGTTTTGATTAATTCTTTTAAGTGATCCATTTCCCCAGAAGATAGCAACCATCCATCAAAAAATTGGGAACTAATGTGTCTAGGATTTGCTCTGCTGCATTTTGCTCTCTCTGGATAAAAAAATATCCAAATGTTCCCTTGGGCAAACCTCTCTTTCTTTTAGCTCCAGCATGAGGTCCCACGACCAAACTGTGCTCTACAAAAGTAGGGTGAGAGCAACAAATCTAATAGAATCAGTGGCAGAAATTCTAATTTTTAATTTTTTTTTTTTTAAATCACCTCTTTTCCCTGAACATTCATCCAAACATTTTCAGCTAATCTTGTAGCCACCGGAAGAGCAAAGCTTTTGTGCAATCCAATGCATTGTTTCAGCAACTGGTAGCACTTTCTGCCTTCTCCTACCAAGTGTTGGCCCTGTGGTAGCAACCCCACTAAACCTAGTCATAACCTTATAGATAGGGTAAGGAGGCAACATCCAGATGTGTGTTCACATTGCTGGCTACAGCAGTAGAGTCCAGCACCAGCTGATTTAGACAACCAGCTTCTCGGAGCTCCTCATGTTGCTCCAGCATGAAGCAGCATCACTCTGGTCATGCTCACGCACCAAGCTCTCTTCCAAGCAACACCTTTGGTACAAGCTATGGTATCAACACTACATCAGATGTGGATGTTTGGAGCTGTCACAGGGCACAGTGTCATCTGCCCATCTCACTTGCATCCATCAGGCACACCCAAGACTGGGGACACACCACAGCACGCACACAAACAACTTCTCCTCACTGACTCTGCTATTTTCTCTTCTGTACAACCCAGCCAAGCACAGTTCTCCATGGCGGGGGAGGAGGGTGTTGTACAAAGCCCCAGAGGAGCTTTAGAATTCCCTACCAGCAGCCAAGTCCTTTGGACAAGCTTCTCTGCACGCAAAGATGCTGGGACAACCAAGGGTGTTTGTCAGCAGGATTTTCCTCCCCGTAATTAAAGGCAGGCAGGTGCTTAGAGAGGCTACAGTCACACTTTCTACAGTAAAAAAACCATCACAGCTCTCCAACAACTGGCCAACTTGGTCACATCTAGGTAGCTACAGTAAAACTCAGTCTTCCCACAGTAAAAGTTCTGGTTAACTTGGTAACATCCAGGTACCTACACTAAAACCCCATCATAGTTCTCCAACAATTGGCCAACTTGCTAAAGAACAGATGCAAAAAACCCATAAAAGACAAGCAGAGAGTTTACAACAAGAAGGGATGAGCTACTGCCAGTCCTGTGGTTTCCCATTTCCTAGGTTCCTTCTCCTGAGGCCATCAACAACATGAAATAGGAGTCAGATCCATGCCTGGAAGGAGGATTCTCTCGTCCCCTTGCTCCAAGAAGTGATGCTTTAAAGTGGGAGCCAAGCAGGTTGCAAACCTGTCTGAGCAGCTGAGGAGCCCTCAGGCAGAGCTCCTCGTTTCTAGCTGTCATCATCAGCTACAGCCCATCACTGCTCATGCACTCCCAGGTTGGAGGTGCAAACCCAGGTTCAGTGGCAATTAGAATCATAGAATGGTAAGGTTGGAAGAGACCTCAAGGATCATCCAGCTCCAACCCCCTGCCATAGGCAGGGACACCTCCCACTAGTACAGCTCACTCAAGGCCTCCTCCAACCGGGCCTCCAACACCCCCAGCAAGGGACCAGCCACAACCTCCCTGGGCAACCTGTGCCAGTGCCTCACCACCCTCCCTGCAAACAACTTCATCCTGACATCCAGTCTAAATCTCCCCTCTGCCAGTTCAAACCCATTGCCCCTTGTCCTGGCATTGCAAGACCTTGTCAGTAGTCCCTCCCCAGCCTTCCTGTAGGCCCCCTTCAGATACTGGAAGGCTATCCTAAGGTCTCCTCTAAGCCTTCTCTTCTCCAGGCTGCAGAGCCCCAACTCTCTCAGCCTGTCCTCATAGCAGAGCTGCTGCAGCCCTCTGAGCATCTTCATGGCCCTCCTCTGGACCTGCTCCAACACTTCCATGTCCTTCCTGTGCTGGGGGCTCCAGAACTGCACATGGGACTCCAGGTGGGGTCTGATGAGAGCAGAGTAAAGGGGCAGAATCCCCTCCCTTGCCCTGTTGGTCATGCTTCTCTTGATGCAGCCCAGCACTCGGTTGGCTGTCTGGTAGGAGATGCCAGATTCTGGCAGGAGATGCCTTCAGCTGTCCACAAGGGTTTTCCTGCCCAAAACTTAGGACCTCAGTTCATCTTTCTGGTTTATTTAGAACCATCAAGGGCAAACTGTATGATACAAAACCTGAATATACAAAGCACTGCACACAAGCAATTTCCCTTCTCCCCAAAGTTCCCAGCCTCTACAGATCCACCTTGAGAAGGCTTTGGAGTGAACAGGACAGGAGCGAAGCAATGGAAGTGTAAGATGGGTCCGTATTTCAAACACAATTTTCTACCAGGGAATGAACCTGGATGCCTGTGAGATGGTAAAAGCTTCTGCCTGAACAGACTTGAGGATTTGGCCAAAGCTGCTACTTTTGAGAATACCAAAGGCATTGAGTCTTTAGGAAACCCTTAGATCAGCCACCAGTGCAATCCTGAAAGAGCTGAGGCACGCATGTCTAGTTACAGCTGACATCCTAATGACTCCACACTCCATAAAGAAGTCAGCTAAGTTTTACCAGGCCAGGTGATGGAAATAGTTTAGTCAACTTAAAAAGCCCCAAACAACAAAACAACAAAATCTGATCAGCAACAAGCCTGTGTAGGCAGCATTATACATCCTGGAATCAGAAATCTAAGTAGGGTTGGGCAAGGGAGGGGATTCTGCCCCTTTACTCTGATCTCGTCAGACCCCACCTGGAGTCCTGTGTGCAGTTCTGGAGCCCCCAGCACAGGAAGGACATGGAAGTGTTGGAGTGAGTCCAGAGGAGGCCACAAAGATGCTCAGGGGGCTGCAGCAGCTCTGCTATGAGGACAGGCTGAGAGAGTTGGGGCTCTGCAGTCTGGAGAAGAGAAGGTTTCCAGGAGAGTAGCCTTCCAGTATCTGAAGGGAGCCTACAGGAAGGCTGGGGAGGGACTATTGACAAGGTCTTGCAATGACAGGACAAGGGGCAATGGGTTTGAACTGGCAGAGGGGAGATTTAGACTGGATGTTAGGAGGAAGTTTTTTGCAGTGAGGGTGGTGAGACACTGGCACAGGTTGCCCAGGGAGGTTGTGGCTGCTCCCTCCCTCGAGGTGTTCAAGGCCAGGTTGGAGGAGGTCTTGAGTGAGCTGTACTAGTGGGAGGTGTCCCTGCCTATGGCAGGGGGTTGGAACCAGATGATCCTTGAGGTCCCTTCCAACCTTACCATTGTATGATTCTATGAAATGCTTCTAGAAGGTCCAGAGACTAAATGTGCCTATAGGATGAATCTGTCCTTTGCTGCCATGGGAGGAATGCACTCACAGGCATCATATTTTTATGGCAGAGACTCACAGAATCACAGCATGGTGGGGTTAGAGAAGACCTCTGGAGATATTCCAGTTCAACTCTGGAAGGACCAACATGTGGAGGATCCTCCTGTAACATGCAAATTATTTCCCTTCTTCTGAAAATTAATGGGCAATCAGCTATGACCACCACACCATCACTGGTTGAAGATACCCCAATTCCATGTGTGCTCCACACCAGTGGGTACAGACCATTAAAAGTTGTCATCTGCTGTCAGCCAGGACAGGAGCACCCCAGAAACACAGCTTTGGATCTCAGCAGTATTATGCACTTTCAACATGCTAGGGGAAGTCAGAGGATTAAAGCATCTTAATGCAGAGAGGTGGTTCTGAAAATCCAGTAGTTGTCTGGTTGCACTTCTAGAATCATCAAATCATGTTGCTTGGAAGAGAGATTTAAGATCATTGACTCCAGGAGTTAATGCAGCACAGTCAGGTCACCACTAAACCATGTCTCTCAGTGACACATCTCCACAGCTTTCAAACACCTCCAGGCATGGGGACTCCATCACTGTCCTTGGCAGCCTGGGCCAGGACTTGACAACCCTTTCAGTGAAGACATTGTTCCTCATGTCCAACCTAAACCTCCTCTGGTGTGACCTGAGAGTGTTTCCTCTTGTCCTATCACTTGTTCCTTGGGAGAAGAGACCAATCCACATCTGGCTCCAGCCAGAAGGTCTCCCCCTCAGCCTCTTTTTCTCCAGGATGAACAAGCTCAGGTTCTTCAGCTGCCCCTCAGACTTGTGCTCTAGACCCTTCCCCAGCTTTGTTGCCCTCCATTGTACCTTCTCCAGCACCTCAATGTCCTTCTTGGAGTCACAGAATCAAAAATGCACCTAATACTTAGGCTGTAGCATCACCATCGCCAACTACAGGGGCACGATCCCTGCCCTGCTCCTGCTGGTCAGACTATTTCTAAATGGTTTTTTTTAAATGATGCATCAGCTCCTTCATGCTCCATCCTCCAGGATGAGGGGAAATGCATGCCCCAGTGAGGGAAAGTCCTGCCACTGGAAACAGCTCTAAAACCTCTGGCAGTAGTCATACAGTCAAAACAGAGCCACTTCCATTGCTTGTGGCAGGCAAGAGTCACCTCTCCCTACCTCTGCTCCTATCTGAGGCAAGATTTTAGACCGTGTCACTCTCATCCTTCTTGCAGAGAGGCTGTGAGGTGTTGCCAACACATACAAAGTGGACAAGAGCCATCGTGTGGTCAGAGCCCAGGAACAGCCAAATTGTGAGCCAAGATCCATCAACAGAGGATCACAACAGCGTAAGGAAGACTCCTGCAATGCAGGAGGACTTTTGGCATTCACTTGGTCATTTATTTTATGCTCTATAGATACTCATAACTATGTAATCACCCAGGCCTTCAGAGAGGGTAGAGAGGAGGTCCACAGGGCATTGTTCCAAGTGGTTCTGCTCTTTGGATGGGAGGCAATCAGAAATCCCTTGAGAGCTGCAAGAATGCTCTTTGGACTCCGAAGATTTATTGCATGCAGGCAATACAACCGAGATGCTTAAGCTGAAACATTCTTTGTGTGATTATCCAAAGAAGGTAGAAGGCAGAATATTAATTACAGGAAGAGACTACATTCTGTTCTAATTCCAGTAAAAGTGAAATCCAGGCAACTGATTTACTTCATTTTCCTTTACTCTTTGGAAGCAGAAATAACCCAGCTTGGCTGGACATGAGCTGCAGCCTCCCAGCACTCCCAAAAGCTTGAGTTGAGGAACAATGCTTTAGTCATAGCATCACAGAACTGTTTTGGTTGGAAAAGACCTCTAAGGTCATCAAGTCAAACTGTTGATCTGACATCACCAGGACCATTAAACCACATCCCAAAATGCCATGTCTACACAATTTTTGAACACTTCCAGAGATGGTGACTCCACCACCTCTCTGCACAGCCTGTTCTAATGCCTGACCACTCTTTCCTGATGCTCTGTGTTGGCACCAGCTGGTAAAACTTCACTTTGCTTGCTCAGAAGATGAGGTCCTATATGTGGAGTCACTTAAAGGGATATTTCATGGAAGCTACCAGGAGACAGAACTTCTCCCCATCTCTATAATAGTTTGGCCAGAAACATCAGTTTATTACCTGCAAGAAGGACACATCTCACAGAAGCTGACAAAATAAAGATAACCCCTCAGAAATTCAAACCCAAAAGTCTTTTCTTGGTAGCTCAAAGGAAACCTGGAGCCTCAAAGACTGCAACTGGTGCCAGAGGAGGAAGTTTTGCTATTGTGACAATGGGGACACAAGGCAGAGCAAAGCTGAGAACATAACCCCAGGACATGGGAGTGATTTCTACCACATCTCTGCTGCTTGTGGCTAGGGTTGCAATCCTAACCCTGATCTTGCCTACTACTGAGTGAGAATAAATCCAATACCATGACAAACACTCATACTCTCATCCCTATTCCAGGTTATCCTTGCAAAACCACCTTTTGTAAGAAGGCTTTGCTGCAGCCTTCCCAAACTTAAAGGGGCAATAAAAAAGCTGGGGACAGACTTATATTAGGGCCTATTGTGACAGGACAAGAGGTGATGGGTTTGAACCAAAAAAGGGAGATTTAAACTAGAAAGGAAGATGATTTTTTTTTTTTTTATGCTGGTCCAGCATGCCCAGAGAGGTGGGAGGAGCCCCATGCCTGGAACCATTCCAGGTCAGGTTGTTTGAGGCCCTGAGCAACCTGTTCTAGCTGCAGATGTCCCTGCTGCCTGCAGGGTGGCTGGACTGGATGACCTTGAAAGGTCTTTTCCAACAAAAATCTCTCTGTGATTCTATGACCTGCAGCAGATGCTCAGTAAAAGTGACACAAGACTCATCTTGAGCTGTGCTATCAAATGAGCAAGCATTAGTGTCCTAGATGGTTGAGCCTCCCAGCAGCCAGGACAGGGAGTTTGACAATCCAGTTCCTCAAGTTTGGTTTTTTTTTTTTTTTTACAACCTAACACAGCACAAAGAGTCTCCAGTCTCAGAATCACAGAACTGACCAGGTTGGAAAAGACCTCTGAGATCACTGAGTCCAAACAATCACCTAACCCTTCTAATTAACTAAACCACAGCACTAAGTGCCTCATCCAGCCTCCTTTTAAACACCTCCACCATCTCCCTGGGCAGCCCATTCCAATGCAAATCACTCTTGCTGGGAAGAACTTCTTCCTAACATTCAGCCTGCCCTGGTGCAATTTGAGGCTGTGTCCTCTTGTTCTGTCACTGGGTGCCTGGCTACAACCTCCTTCCACCCGTCTACAACCTCCTTCCAGGTAGTTGTAGACAGCAATGAGGTCAGCCCCAAGCCTCCTCTTCTGCAGGCTGCACACCCCCAGCTCCCTCAGGCTCTCCTCACAGGGCTGTGCTCCAGGCCCCTCACCACCCTTGGTGCCCTTCTCTGGACACATTCCAGTACCTCAAAATCTCTCTTAAATTGAGGGGCCCAGAACTGGACAAAGCACTCAAGGTGTGGCCTGACCAGTGCTGAGTCCAGGGGCAGAATGACTCCCCTGGTCCAGCTGACCTCATTATTCCTCTATGATAATTGTAACAGCAACAATAGGAAAACAAGGTATTATTTACTAAAACTAATCAGAGAATGGTAAGGTTGGAAGGGACCTCAAGGATCATCTAGTTCCAACCCCCTGCCATAGGCAGGGACACNAGGCCCCCTTCAGATACTGGAAGGCTGCTATGAGGTCTCCTGGAAGCCTTCTCTTCTCCAGGCTGCAGAGCCCAAACTCTCTCAGCCTGTCCTCAGAGCAGAGCTGCTGCAGCCCTCTGGGCATCTTCGTGGCCTCCTCTGGACCTGCTCCAACAGTTCCATGTCCTTCCTGTGTTGGGGGCTCCAGAACTGCACACAGGACTCCAGGTGGGGTCTGACAAGAGCAGAGCAAAGGGGCAGAATCCCCTCCCTTGCCCTGCTGCCCACACTGCTCTTGCTGCAGCCCAGCACTCGGTTGCTGTCTGGGCTGCACTCACACTGCAATGTGAAATGCAATCAAAGTGGATTACTGCCCATTCTACAGTCCTCCTTGACAGCACCTGCTGGTAGCCCTGCTCATCTTGAGAGAACACTCTCTGCTCAGCACTTTCCCCATAAGCCTGTTCCTTTCAAAAGCATCATCACCAGAAACTCCTCCTCCCCCTCCTAGGTGGGGAAGTCTTTTCAAATCATCAGCTAGAAAGTTCCATGCTGATTTTTAGCATTTGCAGAACCTTGTGATGGGGACAGCTGCTATTTTAAGGTGGTGAAAGGGCTGTGTGTTGCGCCATCACGTACAACATAGCTCACAGTGGAGGATCACAGGGAAAGCAGATGTGCCAGACTGCACTAGAAATCCATTCAAATGCAGACCACCTCATCAGATCCCCAAATCCAGCTTCTTCTGGCCACCATAGGAAACTTACAGAAGTGGGAACACCAGGCCTTGCACTTTCCAACCTGTGCCAGACCTATCCCATGGCGAGTCAGTAAGCACTTGGCACAAGCAGTCTAAAATGTTGCAAGAAGCTATGGCTGAGGTGATGACTTTGCCAGGGGAACAAGTACATCCTGGCTGCTGCTGGCTGCTGCTGTCTAGCCAGCATCTCCCTCTCCCAGACCTGATTGCATCACCCCACATATTTTGAATTCTTTTAAAGGTCTTGAGTACTAAGCCAGCTTTCTGAGATGCTGGGAACCTCCATCACCACCAAGCCAGAAGAAACACAAATGGGTCATACCTTAAAAAGACACAGACCTTAAAAAGACCCAATTGCTCCTGAAGCATTCCTCCAACATGAGCATGGATTATCCTCAGACAGAACTGACAGGAGAAGGAGATGGTGAGTAAAACAGGGAACAGACAAAAACCAGCATGATTTACTGTAACAGGGTCACACTGCGGAGTCACCAGACTCAGGAATTACTTCCCCATATCCCTTTGCTGGTTGATTCCTGGTGCTCTTTACCACGGAACAACAAAGCATGCATACAAGGAAAGTTCTGAGGAACCCAGCAGCAGCTTGCTTGAGTTTCTGTTTGGCTGCAGCTGGATGTTGCTCAGAGGCAAAGTTGATGGGACTTGATTTATTTCTTGGATGATGCACACAATTCAAAAATATGGCACTGAACCCAGAGCTCTGCAGAGCTTCTTGAAAGGTGAACATAAATCAAAAAGCATGGAGGAAAACCCAAGATCCACCTGAGCTCTTACTACTCCACCTCCACCTGTCAGCTTTTCATTCTGCCCAAACTCAAGAGCTGCAGCTGTCCTGCTTTGCAAACTGTTCCTGCCTTGAGCTGCTGCTAGGTCTCAGTCCCATGTGTCCATTGCCACATGCTGGTGTACTTCACAACACTATGTTCACACAATGCTGTGTGTGAAACTCAGCCTGACTCATGCCCCACGGCAACAGCAAACGTCGAGGAATCACAGAATCCCAGCATGGTGGGGCTTGGAAGGGACCTCTGGAGATCATCCAGTCCAACCTCCCTACTAAAGCAGGGTCACCCACAGCAGGTTGCCAAAGATCAGAGTTCACAAAGGGTTGGAATCCCTCCAGAGAAGGTCTCCACAACCTCTCTGGGCAGCCCGCTCCAGGGGTCTAACACCCTCATGCAAAGAAGTTTCTCCTTAAGTGTAAGTAAAACTTGCTGGGTTCCAGTTTGTGCCCACTGCTCTTTATTCTGTCACTGGGCACCACTGAGAGTCTGACCCCATCACCTTGTCCCCAACCTTCAGCTCATGCTGAGCACTGATGAGGCTGCTCCTATCCAGGCTAAACAGCCCCAGGTCTTTCAGCCTTTCCTCCTCTCAGAGATGCTCCAGGCCCCTCAGCATCTTTTTAGCCTCCACTGGTGTGCTGGTTTGAGGCTAATTAGAATATTTTAATAAAGAAATTTACACTATAGGCTGTGAAAGGAAAACATCATGATGTCTATTTCACTCATACACTTGCTGAAAATTTGTTTGGGAACAATAAACAAAACATTAGGTAAGTCTCAGTCTCTGTTGCTTGCTGGGGAGAGCTTCTCAGGTGGTCTAGCAGCTTCTGGCTCTGGCTCCTCTGCTAATTAATTCTCACTAACCACTTTTCTTCTAACCCCCCTGGCCAATCCTCCTAATTTACCTTGCACGTAAGGCAAACCTTGGGGTAAGGTACAGGGGTGGGGAGAAGGTGGAAGGGTGGTTGGGAGCCCCTCCTGGGGTCTCTGATTTCTGGGAGGGGAGTTGTGTTTCTGTATTCCCTTTAACTTGTCTATTTCTGTAACTATTCCTGTCTATAGTGTATATCTCTGCTTGTACATTGTGCTGAGCTGTAAATAGAGCTTCAGTCCTTAACTTCCAGCCAGCTGAGTGTAGTCTGGGACATTTCACAAAGTGTGGGGGGCTGTGAACTCCCAAACCATCACAACTGGACTCTGTCCTATAATTCCCTGTCTCTCCTCAACTGGAGAGTCCAGAACTAGACCCTAGATGTGTCTGCAGTAGGGTTGAATCATACAATCATAGAATCATAGAATGGTAAGGTTGGAAGGGACCTCAAGGATCATCTAGTTCCAACCCCCTGCCATAGGCAGGGACACCTCCCACTAGTACAGGTCACTCAAGGCCTCATCCAACCTGGCCTTGAACACCTCCAGGGAGGGAGCAGCCACAACCTCCCTGGGCAACCTGTGCCAGTGTCTCACCACCCTCACTGCAAACAACTTCCTCCTAACATCCAGTTTCAATCTCCCCTCTGCCAGTTCAAACCCATTGCCCCTTGTCCTGTCATTGCAAGACCTTGTCAATAGTCCCTCCCCAGCCTTCCTGTAGGCCCCCTTCAGATACTGGAAGGCTACTATCAGGTCCCCTCGAAGCCTTCTCTTCTCCAGGCTGCAGAGCCCCAACTCTCTCAGCCTGTCCTCACAGCAGAGCTGCTGCAGCCCTCTGAGCATCTTTGTGGCCTCCTCTGGACCTGCTCCAACACTTCCACGTCCTTCCTGTGCTGAGGGCTCCAGAACTGCACACAGGACTCCAGATGGGGTCTGACAAGAGCAGAGTAAAGGGGCAGAATCCCCTCCCTTGCCCTGCTGCCCACGCTGCTCTTGATGCAGCCCAGCACTCGTTTGGAGGGGGAGAAGAACCTCCCTCAACCTTCTGGCCACACTCTTAATACCCCTGTTGCACTGGGAAATAAAGGTAGCCTATGCTCTCAGTCTTTCAATTATTTTCTTTTCCCTAAGGATAATTTTCCACACTGGCTTTTGGCTCCTGCAGATGGTGCAGAAGTGGTGGAATCTGCTTAGGCTCACCCCATCAGGTGTGTTAGACCAGGGGAAGGAAAAGCCACTTCAGAGGCTTTACTGTTGGCGTCTATTTGTACTTTACATCAACAAATCTCTTCATTTTTAATAACATTGTCATCTCACCTATGTAAAATATGTATTAAAATTAAAAGCCATAAAGTTTGGGCCTGTCTCTGTAGGTTAAGTAAACACCACTTCAATTTGCTGTCAGTCCTATAGCGACTGCTAGAATTGTTCCCATTATTGAGCCAACTCATTTTTCATTAAAGAAGAAAAAAAAAAAAGACAACCTACAGCTGAATAATACAATTCATGCTCAGAATGTGTTTCCTTCGCTCACAAGGGATGATGCAGAAGATTCCATGCCTCTTCCAGCAAATCTGCCACAGAACTAAAAGCAACCTGGATGCAGCCAACTTGCAGCTGCAGGTCTTTGACCTGGAGAGGGATGTGTCAGTTCTGGATGTCTGCTGTTCCCGAGAGACATAAGTTACCCAGAGCCCAAAATGAAGTTTGCCCTAGATGGTCAGAAGATATAAGCTTACAAAACAACTAGAAGACAGTTGGGGTTGTTCAGCCTGGAGAAAGTGAGGTTGAGGGGAGACCTGGCTCTCTACAACTCCCTGAAAGGATGTTTGACCCAGGTGGGGTCAGACTCTATCCTGAGGAACAAGCCATAGGACAAGAGGAAATGGCCTCTAATTGCAGCAGGGGAGGTTTAGGTTGGGCATGAGGAACAATTTCTTCACTGAAAGGATTGTCAAGACCTGGCCCAGGTTGTCCAGGGCAGTGGTGGAGTTCCCATGCCTGGAAGAGTTTCAAAGCCCTGGAGATGTGGTGCTGAAGGACATGGTTTAGTGGTGACCTGGCAGTGCTGGGCTAATGGTTTGGTTTGATGATCCGAAAGGTCTTTTCCAGCCTAGAAATTATATGATTTTATAAGTGGACCAGGGCCTGAAGCAGACAAAGGTTGTGCTAGAAGAGCTCACCTCTTCCCCTGGCCTATGCAAATGATGTTTTTAGTGGCCACACAAGATCATTAAGAGAAGGCACACGAGAGCACCTTGCCACATCACCACAGCCACCCATCTGTACCATTTAGACTCGACTGTCTCTGCATCCTGTCTCTAGTGTGGCCAGCAGGGCAAGGGAGGGGATTCTGCCCCTTTACTCTGCTCAGACCCCATCTGGAGTAATGTGTGCAGCTCTGGAGTCCCCAGCACAGGAAGGACATGGAACTGTTGGAGTAGGTCCAGAGAAGGGCCACAAAGATGATCAGAGGGCTGCAGCAGCTCTCCTATGAGGACAGGCTACAAGAGTTGAGGTTCTTTGGCCTGGAGAAGAGAAGGTTTCCAGGAGACCTCGTAGCAACCTTCCAATATCTGAAGGGGGCCTACAGGAAGGCTGGGGAGGGACTATTGACAAGGTCTTGCAGTGACAGGACAAGGGGCAATGGGTTTGAACTGGCAGAGGGGAGATTTAGACTGGATGTTAGGAGGAAGTTCTTTATAGTGAGGATGGTGAGGCACTGGAACAGGTTGCCCAGGGAGGTTGTGGCTGCTCCCTTCCTGGAGGTGTTGAAGGCCAGGTTGGAGGAGGCCTTGAGTGATCTGTACTAGTGGGAGGTGTCCCTGCCTATGGCAGGGGGTTGGAACTAGATGATCCTTGAGATCCCTTCCAACCTTACCATTCTATGATTCTGAAGCCACAAGGGCATTAGAGATGGGGCTCTGGGGACATGGTTATGGCAGCATTGCATGGAAAGGGCAGTAGGAAGTTTATAGGATTAAACACCTTTTAACTGCAACACGAACATACAAGCAGGAGCCTTTCCAAAGGAAAACACTTCCAACTTCTTATCTACAGTGAAGGCAAGAGTCCCTCTCCTCCTGCCAAGGTTGAAATTTAAGACTAATCATGGATTAGGCAAGAGAAGGAAATTCTTTGTCCCTGCAATGTTTAAATTTGTGTGAAGCTAAAGTGGTTCCACGACAGCATAAAAACAAGCCTCGTCCATCACCTCCTTCCAGAGAAAACCCAAAGCAGCAAGTCAAGTCTTGCTTCCCATCAACGTGCTGGAAACACAATAAATATTATTAAATTCCACTGGATGCTACAAACTTGGAAGCCTTGTCTGGGGGAGGGGGTAATTTCTGACACAGGGATGATGGATTTCCAGTAGGGCTAAGAATGTGATGTTTAAGAGAAGTAAAATTTATGTATTTAAGTCTTCCTCGTCACCAGGAAACTGCAACACATGTGGCTGTGTCTCAGTGTGATAGCTGTGGTGATGGTGAGCTACTGAAAAAGGGCTCCTCAGTGGCAAGATGAGCAGGTCCTCACCTGCACTGCCTACAGTTAAGTTCACATCACCACAACGTGGCAGAGGAGCCCTGGCATTGGATTTCTCCAAGCACTAGAGTAGAAAAAATGTACACAAAAATACACTGTGTATAAGAGAGTCATGGAAGGCCTTAGGCTGAAAGGGACCTTAAAAGGTCATCTAGTCCAACCTCACCTCAGTCAGCAGGGACATCTACAACTAGAGGAGGTTGTTCACAGCCCCAGACAACCTGACCTGCAGCGGTTCCTGGGATGTGGCATCTCCCACCTCTCCAGTCTACCTGGGCCAAGGTCTCACCACCCTCAGCATAAAAATTTCTTCATTCTTTCCAGTCTGAATCTCCCTTGTTTAGTTCATGCCATCACCCCTCGTCCTGTCACAACAAGTCCTGCTCAAAAGCCTGTCCCCAGCTTTCTTATTGTCCCCTTAAGTACTGAAAGGACACAAGAAGGCACGTAAAGCCTGCTCTGTGCATTCTTCCTTGATCTGTAATCAGATCCCAGAGCCTTCTCCTTCCCATGCTGAAAGAGCCCAGCTCTCTCAAGCTGCCTTCACAGAAGGCCATGCCAAAATGAGACATGCTTTGTGTCATTCTCCTGTGTGACTGTGCTGAAAAGCAGATGCACAGAGGCAGGTTTTAATACCTGCTTGGACAGCCTTGGCTACTTCAGCACGCTTGCCTGAATCCTCAGGCAGAGATGCCTGGCAAAGCTCTATGGACAGCAAGAGATAAGGTCAAGAGTGGAATGCCAAGTTATGCCCAAAAAGGAGGTGCTGGGGGATCGTGACTCCCCCGGCCCCATTCCCAGTGCCACGTACACAGCTTGTTCTGTGCTCTCTGCTACGTGGGGATCTTATCTTGCTCCTTGTGGGCCTGCTCTCCCCAACAGCACTGCCGAAAGCACAAAGCCCTCCCTGAGGATGAAGCTGGTGAAGTTCCATAAGTGAACATGACACCAGGACTCCCACACGCTCTCCAGAGGCTAGTGCAGCCCAACCCTTCTAGTCCAGCCACTTCCATGTGCTGTTTCCACGAGTCTAAGGTTTCTAAGAACTAGCCCCAGATGCTTGTAAGCTCAGGATGCAGCTAAAACAGCTCATGTGGCCTTTAGCCCAAAAGGGCTAAGAAGGACAGGAGAAACCTAGCTGGGGTCATTTAACATCAAGCCCACAAGCCTCCCACTTCAGCTGAGCTTGGGGAACGCAGCTGTGGGGAAGCAGCACAGGGTTAATGCCCTGCTCTGCAGTGAAGCTCCAGGAAGGCAGATGCAAATGTGGAGGGCCTAGTGGTGTAGGCTTCAAAAGCCAACTCTGCAGGCAGAGCTGAGAGCCAGAGCCAAAGTCACTTAGTATGGTGCTGTTTTCTACTTGGCCAAGGGTCTGCTGTGCATCCTCAGTCAGCAAAGTGCTCCCTCTGATCTGAGGACAGAGGTAGCAGAGAGATACTGTGTACATGCAAAGAGCTGATTATTGGCTCATTTCACAAGTTGGCAAGAAGAAATGCAAGTCCTACCCTTGGCAGGGCAGAGGGTAGGCATGTAAAGCCTGCTCTGTGCATTCTTCCTTGATCTGTAATCATACTGTGCTGTCATTACCACTGTACATCCAATCTGAGCCTTTCCTGCTGTTTGGAGCCCAGCCACAGCCTCTTTGTTGTGTACAGGAGGTTGTCCCTGCCGTTCTCCATGGCTCAACAAACTGAGCTGCCTCTCCTGGGCAGTTTGTTTATTGTCTGGGGAAAGAGATGCATCTGGTATTCAATTGCAAGCTAAAAGTCTAGTCCTGTGTGCAGGTTTGGTTGTCAGGATGCTAAATAGAGGCTGCCACAAGGGCTTCTGGGGAGATGCCTACAAAGAAATGGAGAAAAGGTGAGGCATTGAGGCAAGCAAGAGCACATTAGAATAGAGCCAGGTAGAGATGAGGTGCAAGCCACATACTTGAGACCTGGCTTTACATCACTTGGAAGCATCAGGTCTCAGAGAACACAGCAAACTTTATCTAAGTCAACATTAGGAGCTTTATACATTTGCTGGACGACAAATGACCAAATGTGAGTAGCTACCATTGCTCCTGTCCCAAAACTGGGCAACACATTTCACCATTTCACAGAACAGAGTTCACTCACTATCACAGAAAACACCCACACCCATCAAAAGCATTTCTAACTACCCAAAAAAGTCCAGCAGCACCTGAAGAGAAAGGGCAAACCACTGATGGAATAGAACAATTCTTAAAAAACACACACAGAAATGGTCTTTGCTGCAATACATCCCTGGTAGCTCCAGCACATAGACCTCTGGAGTAATTTCTCCCTTGGTTCAGCAGGATAAGTTTCTCCAAGAGCCTTGCTGCCCTCCACAGTTAGGTGGTACCTAAGAATGAAGCTTCCCCAAACACAAGTCAGTCAAGCTATCAATGTTCTTTTAATGGGCTTCAGAAAACTGTCTGGGTGAAGACACCCAAGAGACAACCACCTCTCAGGTATCCTGCAATGCCAGGACAAGGGACAATGGATTTGAACTGGCAGAGGGGAGATTTAGACTGGATGTCAGGAGGAAGTTCTTTCCAGTGAGGGTGGTGAGACACTGGCACAGGTTGCCCAGGGAGGTTGTGGCTGCTCCCTCTGTGGAGGTGTTGAAGGCCAGGTTGGAGGAGGCCTTGAGTGAGCTGTACTAGTGGGAGGTGTCCCTGCCTATGGCAGGGGGTTGGAACTGGATGATCCTTGAGGTCCCTTCCAACCTTACCATTCTATGATTCTATCCTAAGCTGGATGACATTTACTTTACAGACAAAAACCACACCAGCGTTAAAGACTTCTTGAGAGCCACACAGAGCTTCCTGGAAGATCCAAACATATCTGGAGAAGAAGGTAGAGATAGAGAAACAAAATAACCCAGAAAAAAAAAAAAAAAAACTTCTCTTTCAGGAACTAGACAACATACAGTTTTAATATTTATTATTATTTGTTTCCCTCACAAATTAATACAGCTAGACTTTAATTCAACTAATCTCAGGTAGTCACTGAATTTCAGCTACCATCTCCCTCAGAAACTGCAGCAATCTTTCTTCCCAGTTTTCCTCCACTGGCGCAGCAGCAGGTTGCTGTAAGCTTGTCCTGGACTACATCAGCAGAGGCTAAAAATAATTATCCTTAAAGGAAATCCAAACATCGCAATCTCCTCTTTCACTCACTACCTAATTAATAGCTTCCAGGTCACTCTGGCTTTCTGAGAACATCTGTTTGTTTTCACTGTGTTGAGGGAAAGTCAAAGCTGGCCTGAGAGGGGACTGTGAAAGTGAGTTTGATGTTTGCACAGTCTCCCTTCCACCAACCTACTCAGCTGTTGGGGCTTTTTAAGTAAGGAAAAAAAAAAAAAAAAAAAAAAAAACCACAAAAGACCAACGAGTGCTGA
>VWZE01021954.1:306617-317071 GCA_013396675.1 Eubucco bourcierii | reverse complement strand
GTCTTTTTAATAAAGAAAAAAAAAAAAAAAAAAAAAAGCATCCACAAAGGCAGATCAGTGACTGAAAAGCTACAGTACATGCATCTGCACTTCAGAGACACCTCTTGGTTTTCATAGTACCTCTGAACACATACTGATAGGGGTTGCAAGGGACCCCTGGAGATCACCTAAGTCAAATTTCCCTTCCAGAGTAGGGTCACTTAGAGCAGGTTGCTAAGGAGAGCATCCAGGTAGAGTTAGAGTGTCTCATGACACGGTGGAGATTATCCCCAAGGTTTTTTTGGACTATCCTTGCAAGAAATAGAGAAATAGATGCAATCACATAAGATGACTACAGTGAATTCAGAGAACCACGAAATGTTGTGGGTTGGAGGCTGAAAGGTTACCTAGCCCACCCCTCCTACAGTCACCAGGGACATCTGCAACTAGTGCAGGTTGCTCAGAGCCCCAGACAACCTGACCTGGAATGGCTTCAGGGATCAGGTAGTGACAGGACTAGGGGGAATGGAGCAAAGCTGGAGGTAGGGAGATTCAGACTGGATGTGAGGAGGAAGTTCTTCACCATGAGAGTGGTGAGAGCCTGGCATGGGTTGCTCAGGGAGGTGGTTGAGGCCCCATCCCTGGAGATGTTTAAGGTCAGGCTGGATGAGGCTCTGGCCAGTCTGATCTAGGATTGGGTGTCCCTGCCCATAGCAGGGGGATTGGAACTAGATGATCCTTGTGGTCCCTTCCAACCTTAACTGGTTCTACGATCTACCACCTCTCTGAGCAACCTGGGACAGTGTTTCTTCACTCTCAGAGTAAACTATTTCTTCCTTCTATCCAGTCTGAAAGATGGTTTGAAACCGTCATTCCTTGTCCTGTCATAAAAGGACCTGTTAAGAGTGTTGTCTCCAGCTTTCTTACTGGTCTCTTTAAGCACTGGAAGTGCTAAGCTATCTTCAAGTTTATGGTGGCATCAGATGAGGAAGTTACACTCAGACATGTTTTTAGCATTTGGTTTCTACACATATGGGGGGCTCGGGTCAGCACAAGCAGACAAAAGAAAGGTCCTTTTTACTTTCATAGAATGGTAAGGTTGGAAGGGACCTCAAGGATCATCCAGTTCCAACCCTCTGCCATAGGCAGGGACACCTCCCACTNATTACAAGACCTTGTCAATAGTCCCTCCCCAGCATTCCTGTAGGCCCCCTTCAGATACTGGAAGGCTACTCTAAGGTCTCCTGGAAGCCTTCTCTTCTCCAGGCTGCAGAGCCCAAATTCTCTCAGCCTGTCCTCACAGCACAGTTGCTGCAGCCCTCTGAGCATCTTCATGGCCTCCTCTGGACCCACTGCAACACTTCCATGTCCTTCCTGTGCTGGGGGCTCCAGAACTGCACACAGGACTTCAGGTGGGGTCTGACAAGAGCAGAGTAAAGGGGCAGAATCCCCTCCCTTGCCCTGCTGCCCACACTGCTCTTGCTGCAGCCCAGCACTCGGTTTCTGTCTGGGCTGCACTCACACTGCAGGCTCATGTTGAGTTTTTCATCAACCCAGACCCCAAGGTCCTTTTCTACTTAAAGAGAGGTTTGCACATATCCAGTCCTCACATCTATGGTAGGACAAGGCATGTTCATCTTCCTATGCTCTTGACACAAGGCATAAAAGTAAGCAGCACAAAACAACATGCAAAGCAAGGAGACAGAACTGCAGCAAGAGTACTGAATTTACATGGCAAGAAAGAGACACTGAAGCAGACCCATGGATGGAAAATCATGGACAAACTTCTGTAGACAGTAAAGACTGGAGAAACAAGATAGAGTCAACAGTGTGAGGATGAGCAGAAGGTAGCACATGGAGATGCAGCCCCCAAAGAGAGATTCCAAACAAAGAGTAATGGGTAATAAAATGAATGGTGGCAGGGAAAGAGTTGGAAGATGGAGGAGACAGGAGTGTTCTGGCTTTCCATGCATCCGTGGACAGAACCCGGCACCAGGAGCTCTCCTGGAGTCTGTCAGCACCTTCAAGCCAGTCGTCACTTCACAGCACATCCCTGATGCAACTCCCAAGCTGTAACGCAAACAACACAGCTCCACGGCTCGGATCCCAGCTCATTTCCGAGCACAGCCAGGGATGTGCATTCCTGTGCCTGCCTGGGCTGGGAGGTGCTGACAGAAGTGAAGCAATCACTCGTTATTCTTCCTTGTCAGAGCACTCTTCTGCCCAAGAACACCAAGTCCTTGGGTGACAGGCACTGGAGGGACCTTTAGCAGTTTCTCAGCTATGCAGCAAGCAGAAAGGACAGAGTTTTGTGTGTCCCATGGCACCTTGCAGCATCCCATGGTGGATGGGTTTGCCCACATTCTTTCTGCTTTGGGGTAAAGCCAGTATCAGAGTTCCTGGCACCCACTTGAGTTACATCATTCCCTGCTGCAACTCATTCAGGAAACAGGAGCAAGCAGACGAAATCAAGACAAAACCAACTGTGCAGCTCTGCTGTCTCATCAGAACTGTCGACCTTGGCTTCTAAGTCAATGCATGGACCATCCCATCTCTCCCCAACCCACAGCTCTCCCTGCACTAGGATTGTAAGGCAGTTGTGCAAGTAGACCTGAGCTTGCTAAAATGATCCTGCTTTACGTCTAAGGTCTTGAGATGCGATGATGTTACACAGAATCACAGGATGATAGGGGTGGGAAGGCACCTCTGGAGATCATCTAGTCCAACCCACCCTGCCTGAGCAGCTTCATCTAGAGCAGGCTGCAGAGGATGGCATCTAGGTGGGTTTGGAATTTCCAAAGATGGAAACTCCACCTCACTGGGTAGCCTGTTCCAATGTTCCATCTCTCTCAAAGTAAAGAAGTTTCTCCTCATGTTTAGATGCCCATTACTTCTTGGCCAAGGTGCATCTCAGGAGTAGTTTAGCAGAGAACCCTCCACAGGAATCAACATTATCTTCAATGTCATTCTTTTTTACTTCATTAAGTAGACAACACAATGAAGACTGGAATGTCACCTCTTTTCTACTTGATTTTATGCTTTAACATCTCCCCACAAACACCTCGGTGCCTGGCTCTGACTTTTCTGCCTCACAGCTCAAGACAAAGAAGAACAAGGTCAGTGCCATGCAGAGTAGTGGCACTGGTATCTGCTCCAGTTGAAGAGAGGTTAGACTCAAAAGCCAGACCCAGCATCCCATTCTGTTGACTGAGGGCAGGTGAAATAACATGAGGCACCAGGAACTGCCCAGGCTGTGGGACAGCATGAGGGGTGGACACATGAAGGTTGGAAAAGATCTCTGAGATCATCAAGTCCAACTGGGAACTCGACACCACCATTCCCACTAAAATATGTGTTGAAGTGCCATGTCTACATGGATGTTGAGAGCTCAGACACTAATTGGCTGTGAAACCATGGACTTGGCTAGACTAGGTTTCCACAGATCTTCTCAAGTATTGGATAGTAACACAAATCAATGAGGCAGCAGCTCACCAAAATCACATTTTTCCCCAGTACTGGGAGACCAGAGCTGAGCCATGAGCTTTCGATTCCAGACCAGCACATACAGGAAGGATGAGTATCATGGAGCAAGAGCCCTTCCATTCTCACCACACTGTCCAAACCACAGCAGGGATCCTCGTCAACCACCAAGCAATATTTCATCTTGGAAAAGAAGGCAATCTTGTGGACACACTCAAACAGCTTAAACTGTTGTCTTAAAGCCCAATGAGCTGTGTGATTCACAAAAGCACATCCCGGACTTAATACACTCAGCTGCTGACTTGCACTGCATGTACTTGGGGTCTGAATCTGCCTTTCTTCCATTTTAACAGCATCTAACCTGTGTGCACTCAAGAGCCAAGTGACCACAGACCTCAACTTGTAAATAGTAAAGTCTCATCTCAGGGCTACTGTTCTTGAGAACAGGCACAAGAGAACAAGAATCCAGGAAGTGCAACTTTCCAAGATCAAAGGATTAATTAAATACTAATTTATTCTCACGATGAAAAACTGTGGTTGAGAAAAGCACCCTTGATGTGGAGACTGCTGCTGTAGCTCACCATCAGGCAAACAACACACTGATATTCACTGGCCTACTTTGGGGATGAAGGAATCATAGAATGGTAAGGTTGGAAGGGACCTCAAGGATCATCCAGTTCCAACCCCCTGCCATAGGCAGGGACACCTCCCACTAGTACAGCTCACTCAAGGCTTCCGCCAGCCTGGCCTCAACACCTCCAGGGAGGGAGCAGCCACAAACTCCCTGGGCAACCTGTGCCAGTGTCTCACCCCCCTCACTGCAAACAACTTCCTCCTGACATCCAGTCTAAATCTCCCCTCTGTCAGTTCAAACCCATTGCCCCTTGTCCTGTCATTGCAAGACCTTGTCAATAGTCCCTCCCCAACCTTCCTGTAGGTCCCCTTCAGATACTGGAAGGCTACTCTAAGGTCTCCTGGAAGCCTTCTCTTCTCCAGGCTGCAGAGCCCCAACTCTCTCAGCCTGTCCTCACAGCAGAGCTGCTGCAGCCCTCTGAGCATCTTTGTGGCCCTTCTCTGGACCTGCTCCAACACTTCCATGTCCTTCCTGTGCTGGGGGCTCCAGAACTGCACACAGTGTGTTTTCACCAGGAGTAAAAAGCTTTTGATTTGTTTTCTCCCCTTTCTCAGCAAAAGAACAAAGAGACCTTTACGTTCAGTGTTTTGGTCACCAAAATGCATGACCAATCTCTTTGCTTTAGTTTGGTAGTTTGGATAATTTTTCCCCTTTTGCAGGAAAATTTACAACACAGGCAGCTCATGAAACCAAACCTTACTCCAAAATGGAAGAACAGGAATATTTTGTTCCCAAAATGCTGAAACAAAACATAGCTGCTCTTTACAAAAAGATCAGCCACTGGTGCCAGCTCAGTAAATAGTTTCAGTCAACCCCAAAATTGCATTTCTCAGCAAATAAATTATTCATCCTGGAAAAGGTTGCCCAGATCTACACAGATTTCAAAACCCAAGCTCTCCGCTATTTGAGCTCAGAGCAAGTCTCCATCACCGCAACCATCCAAAGACCTGGATCCTCTCCCAACGGTCCCAAGTCATCACATGGAAACCTATTTCTGAGTACTTTCATCAAAATGATTTCTTGGTGCTAAGTTTTTGTTCTCAGGAGGAAAACAAGAGAAGAAAGGGTGGGTTTGCTTCTTTACCCAGGAAAAAATGAAGATGGGAGATGGGATTTTTTCCGGGCACACCATGTCAGGCACTTTGGAGTTTTATGTTCCATGCAGGGACATCTTCCACTAGTTCAGGTTGCTCAGAGCCTTGTTGAGCCTGAACTTTTCTACACACCCTACACAAGAGGCTCAGTGATCTTAGAATCACAGAATGGTAAGGTTGGAAGGCACCTCAAGGCTCATCCAGTTTCAAGCCCCTGCCATAGGCAGGGACACCTCCCACTAGCACAGATCACTCAAGGCCTCCTCCAACCTGACCTTCAACACCTCCAGGGAGAGAGCACCTACAGCCTCCCTGGGCAACCTGTGCCAGCGCCTCACCACCCTCACTGCAAACAACTTCCTCCTAACATCCAGTCTAAATCTCCCCTCTGCCAGTTCAAACCCATTGCCCCTTGTCCTGGCATTGCAAGACCTTGTCAATAGTCCCTCCCCAGCATTCCTGTAGGCCCCCTTCAGATACTGGAAGGCTACTCTAAGGTCTCCTGGAAGCCTTCTCTTCTCCAGGCTGCAGAGCCCCAACTCTCTCAGTCTGTCCTCATAGCAGAGCTGCTGCAGCCCTCTGAGCATCTTCATGGCCTCCTCTGGACCCACTCCAACACTTCCATGTCCTTCCTGTGCTGGGGGCTCCAGAACTGCACACAGTACTCCAGGTGGGGTCTGAGGAGAGCAGAGTAAAGGGGCAGAATCCCCTCCCTTGCCCTGCTGCCCACACTGCTCTTGCTGCAGCCCAGCACTCAGTTGCTGTCTGGGCTGCACTCACACTGCAGGCTCATGTTGAGCTTTTCATCAACCCAGACCCCCAGGTCCTTTTCCTCAGGGCTTTCTCAGCCATTCACCACCCAGCCTGGAGTTGTGCTTGGGATTGTGCCTACTCATGTAAGCAGAGATATCAGTTCTCAACATGCATGATCCTGGTTGTCAACAGTTCTAAGTTGTCCTCTGCTCTGCCAGTCCATTTTGTGGGCTTTCATTGCAGGGAAAACTTGAGGGATTTTTATATTTGTGGTTCCACAGAGAGAAGCCCCAGTAGATGTTAATGGTAGAACCATAGTCCCACTTGGGTTTTCTTTGTTTTGGGCTTTTAAATAGTGCTGAGAGCAAAATTCTTTCATCTTCTGGGAAAAGAGCAAAAGGCCTCTAATAAAAGAGCAAACCCACGACCTTGACAATTAAAGTCCTCCAGCCCAGGCATCTCAGCTCCCTCTAAGCTGAGACTTTTCAGTTGTTCCCAGACCTGTTTCTGCTCCAGCAGAGTCCAAGAAGAGAGGAAACTGCATCCAAAATTCACTCTGCACTGAGGCCACACCTCAATTGCTGGGTTCAGTTTTGAGTCCCTCAGAAAAAGAAGGACAAAGGGTTGAAGTGGGTTCAGAGAAGAACAAGAAATCTGCTGAAGGGTCTGGAGAACAGGTCTTGTGAAGAGCTGCTGAGGGAGCTGGGGTTGTTCAGTCTGGAGAGAAGGAGGCTGAGGGATGACCTTCTGGCTCTCTACAACCCCTTGAATGCAGGTTGGAGCCTGGTGGGGGTTCGTCTCTTCTCCCAATGCATAAGTCACAGGACAAAAAGAAACGGCCTCAAGTTGCACCAGGGGAGGTTTAGTTTGGACACAACAAAAAATATCTTCACTGAAACAGTGGTTAAGCTCTGGAACAGGCTGCAAAGGGAAGGGGTGGAATCAACATCCCTGGAACCATTCAAAAAACATGCAGATGTGGTGCTTAGGGATACAGTTTAGTGGTGGATTTGGTAGTTTTGGGCTAACATTTGGACTTCTTTTCAAGCCTGAATGATATGATGATTCTATTCTATGAAAAGAAGCACACACATCCATACCTGGCAAAATCCTGCTTCTACACAAAGGTAGATCTCAAGAGATGACAACACACAAGCATCAGGAATAATAGGAACTAATCTTCACCCTTCAGGAGGAACAACATCCTAAAATAAAAGCCAGCAGAAGAACCACAAGTCTAAGTTTGTGTCACCTAAAGATAGGCTTCATCTGTAGAAACCCAGCAAGATCTGTTAATGAAGTGTTGCCCAGAACAAATCATAGAACCAGGAAATCATAGAATGGTAAGGTGGAATGGACCTCAAGGATCAGCTAGTTCCAAGCCCCTGCCATAGGCAGGGACACCTCCCACTAGTACAGCTCACTCAAGGCCTCCTCCAACCTGGCCTTCAACACCTCCAGCAAGGGAGCAGTCACAACCTCCCTGGGCAACCTGTGCCAGTGTCTCACCACCCTCACTGCAAACAACTTCCTCCCAACACCCAGTCTAAAGTTCCCCTCTGCCAGTTCAAACCCATTGCCCCTTGTCCTGGCATTGCAAGACCTTGTCAATAGTCACTCCCCAGCCTTCCTGTAGGCCCCCTTCAGATACTGGAAGGTTACTCTAAGGTCTCCTGGAAGCCTTCTCTTCTCCAGGCTGCAGAGCCCCAACTCCCTCAGCCTGTCCTCATAGCAGAGCTGCTGCAGCCCTCTGAGCATCTTGGTGGCCTTCTCTGGACCTGCTCCAACAGTTCCATGTCCTCCCTGTGCTGAGGGCTCCAGAACTGCACACAGTTCTCCAGGTGGGGAACCAAATCCTGACCCAAAATCTCTAAGGTTTGAATATTTTTATTTTTTTTAAAAAGAAAGGATTGAACAGGAACTGAAGTTTATACCTGAGGTTTGGGCCTTCTGTCAAGGAAAGCAGAATAAATATTGCCGTTCCAAACGGGAATATCTGCATAGTGAAACTTGATTCTCATGGACAGCCAGATCTCAAGGGTCTGATGCTGCTCTTGGGATTACAGAAAAGACCTTGCTGCTAAGGAGAGATCCCTACATGGCACTGCCTAAGCTGCTCAAACCTCTCTCTATATTTTTTTTCCTCCCCATTTCCCTCCCCTGAGACTTTCCTACTTTGTAGATGTGGTACTGAAGGACATCTTTAGTGGTGACTTGGCAGTGCTGGGTTAACAGTTGGACTTGATCTTAAAGACCTGTTTCAGCCAAAATGACTCCATGATTTTATTCTTCATCACTAGCATCAGCTTTCCCAAGAAACTCAAGAGGGCTGAGGTTGGAACAAAAATAGCCATCACTGGACATCACATTCCCCAACAATGTGTCTTGGTAATCAGAACAAATCCAGTCTCAGCTTCTGGCAAAGCTCCTTCTGGAAGGAGATGACCTCTCTGACTAGGTCAGCATGAGATGGGAGTTTGCTTGCCCCTCCAAACAGAAATGTGAAGAAATTTAAAGACACCTAGGGTCTCACTCTGCTCACATTTACAACTGGCTCCACGCTGGGGAAATCCAGCTGATCTTGGAGCTGCTCACAGTTTACATCACCACGAGCATGAGAAGAGTCGGGCCGTTCACTGTGCGTGCTGCACAGCGCTGGCTCCAGACCATAACGATCTGATCTCAATCTCCATTTTCATTAAACTTGTGGGTGGTTCAGAGAGGGTTTTATTGGGCTCCGGGACAATAGGGTGCAGCTGTGAAGTTTGCATCCGGATCTGAACTTGCAAAGAGTTCAAATCCAGGGGTTTTGGGTCAGGTCCATCTCACGCATTAATTTTCTAGATATCAAAATACCACCCCTGGGACTCGCAAAAGCAAGGCCAGTTCTGGCTTACAACGGTGTGACAGCATTGCCCTCCATGGAGGCTGTCCTGATTTACACTAGGGAGAGATCAAAATCCATGCCAGGGCAGCAGGGAGGTTGTGCTTTACGTTCATTGCCACGATTCCAGTGGACACAGTAACATCTGCTCGCTCCAAACCAGGAAAATATCCTAATGCTCTTCCCATCCATTGGTTATTATTGCCAGCAGAACTCTTTAAGTGCCTTATGAGCTACTATTTTTGTTTTGGGAAGACATGCACAACTCTCTCTTTGCTTTCACATCCAAATGGTCTTTTTTTTTTTTTTTTCCTTCACCCTCCTCCCTCCTTGCTGGCAGCTGCTCGGGCTGCATCTGCGCCGGGTGTGTGAACCGTGCGAGCGGTGTGTTTTCATAGCTGGGAACTGGCAGCCGGGCTCTGGGTACCTGCTGAGCTCTGCCTGCTGCTTCACCCTGGCTCCTCATGGGTTTAACCAAAGCCTCACAGGACTCCGACTCGTTTCACAAAGGTTTGGGCTTCAGGTAGGGTATTACAAAAGCCAGGGGTTGAAAATAACTGAGAATAGTTTAGCTTGGCAAAGATCGTTAAGATCGTTGAGTCCAACTGCGCCAAGTGTGGTGCTAGACCATGTTCCTCAGCATCACATTTCTGTGGCTTTTAAATACCACCAGGGATGGGAACTGGACCACCTCCCTGGGGAGTCTGTTTTGGTCTTTGAGGACCTTTTCTGTGAAAAAGTTTCTTCTGATGTCCAACCTAAACCTTGCAATGACAGGACAAGGGGCAATGGGTTTAAAGTGGCAGAGGGGAGATTTAGACTGGATGTCAGGAGGAAATTCTTTCCAGTGAGGGTGGTGAGACACTGGCACAGGTTGCCCAGAGATGTTGTGGCTGCTCTCTCCCTGGAGGTGTTGAAGGCCAGGTTGGATGAGGCCTTGAGTGAGCTGTACTAGTGGGAGGTGTCCCTGCCTATGGCAGGGGGTTGGAACTAGATGATCCTTGAGGTCCCTTCCAACCTTACCATTCTATGATTCTATGACTCCCTGTTGCAGCTTGAGGCCACTTCCTCTTGTCCTATCAAGAGGACAAGAGAAGGAGAGGAGAAATGATCAACAACCATCTCATAAAGAAATGAAAACTCAGCCTTAGATACAACCTGGCATTGAGCATGGCCTGGTCAAACCAAGAGTGTAGAAGTTGGAGATTGCTTTCCATTGACAGCTCCTGGTGTGGCCACAGGGGTAATCAAAGGCCAGGGAAGCACGTAAGGATCACAGGAACTTTGATTCAACTGTCAAAATGATCAAGATTCACAGTGTCATGAGTATTTAGATTCCAAGGAGAGGGAGTGCAACCTCAGCCAAGTGGCAAGTAACAGCCAAGATGAGCCATGAAGCTGACACACCTGAGGGACAGGATAGAGAAGTATACCTCTGTGAACACCATGAGGTTCAACAAGGCCAAGTACAAGATCCTACATCTGGGACAACTGAGTCCTGTGCTGCATCAAGAGCAGTGTGGGCAGCAGGGCAAGGGAGGGGATTCTGCCACTTTACTCTGCTCTCCTCAGACCCCACCTGGAGTACTGTGTGCAGTTCTGGAGCCCTCAGCACAGGAAGGACATGGAA
>VWZE01021954.1:228661-306403 GCA_013396675.1 Eubucco bourcierii | reverse complement strand
GGTTGAAACTGGGTGATCCTTGAGGTCCCTTCCAACCTCACCATTCTATGATTCTATGACATGACAGTTCTTAGTATCAGTCCAGGCTGGGGTTGAAGGGCTAGAGAGCAGCCCTGTGAAGGATGACTTGGGAGTGTTGCAGGGGGTGAAAAGCTGAACATGAGCTAGCAATGTGTGCTCAGTTCACATTGTTGCCCTGTACTGGACTGATCCTTCACAGCATGGGCAGAAGCTCTGCTCTATTGGGTCCAGTTCTGAAGGCCTCAGCACTGGAGAGACATGGACATGTTGGAAGCGGCCACCAAAATGATGAGAGGTTTGGTAGCCCTCTGCTGTGAGGACAAGCTGAACAACCCCACCTCTCTCAGCCTGGAGAAATGAAGGCTTCAGGTACATCACCTTTCCAGCAACCATGTGTCCTATGTGGAGCCAGGGAATCACCAGAGGGGTCCATCAGCTGTTTTGGGAAAGGATTCCCCAGGTCACACATCTGTGCCAGCAAGGAAAACTTCAGCATTTGCTGAGAAGTTTATTTCTAAATGAAAAACAGCTGCCACCTCCTCTTAATAGAATGCCTCCAAAATTGTCTGCTTCAGTTTCAGAGCCTTTGGGAACCTGACACCCTTACAACTAGGAGCACTCAGGTTTGGATTTCTGAAAAACTGAAAGAATACTCTGAGATCAGAAGCTTGCCAGTTGGTCAATATTTGAGACAGAGCTATGAAAAGCAGCTGCAAAAGCTCCTCTGAGATAAGTGAAACTGGTCTGATCTCAGGAAGTTAAAAGCAAAACAAAAGCTTCTTTCCTTGAAGCCTACCAGCCTTAGAGGAGAGAGCCTCACTTAGCAGCAGAGGAAATGGATTCAGGCATTTCCAAAGAAGAGTCATGTTTGACCATGGTTACACTAGGATTTGCACCTCAAGACACACCAGTGAATACCCAGAAAATACACGAGCCACTCTCATGAGCAAGGCGACAAGATTTTGGGAGAGTGGCTTACTACAGCCTGTTTGGTTCTTTCCAGACCTCTATAGAGGCTGAGGGGTGCTAAATGCGAACCTTTCCCCACACAGGAGAAAAGGGAGCTTCACCACACTGCCCCATGGACAACCAAACTTGAAAACTCTGTTGTTATGAAATCCCAGAGGCTAGCAAAGGCTTCCAAGCAGTGCAGCCAGTTTGCCTCTTATCCTGAGAATGAAGGATCAAGAAGCATCAGTCACCAGCATCCTCACGTGGCTGGCATGCTGGAGCTTAAGAAACACTCAAAGAGAACAACTGCTCATGCAAAGTCATCATTTTGTATTTCACAGATAACTGATCACAGAACGGTGGTGGCTGGAAGAGCTGGAGATGACCTGGTCCAACCTCCTCTGCCAGAGCAGGCTGCACGCGATGGTGTCCGGGCAGATTTTGAACGACTCCAGAGATGGAGCCTCCAGCACCAATCTGGGCAGCCTGACCCAGTGCTCCACCACCTGTGGCAAAGCCTAACCCAGTGCTGCAGCAGAGCTGACTGCTCCTGCGATGTCAAACCCAGCCCAGCCTTGCTCTCCTCACTGCCTACTGCAAATGCAAGGGCTGTGCTTGCAAACAGGTTCCCCAGGGTCAGCACCCACTGTTCCCTTCTCAATCTGCAGCCCTATAAGCTCAGAGGATCTATTGAAGGACATGGAGCTTGAACTGTGGTAGAACACAATGATAAAGCAATTGTGGGACCAGCAGGAGTAAGGTAAGGATTGCTCTCCTCTAGTTGGCCCTGGTGAGGCCACACCTTGAAGTAGTGAGGATGGTAAAGCGTCTAGAGCATAAATCTTGTGAGGAACAGATGAAGGACCTGGGTTTGTTGAATCTGGAGGAAAAAAAGGCTGAGGGGAGACCTTCTGGCTCTCTACATCTCCCTGAAAAGAAGTTGGAGCCAGGCAGAGTTCATCTCTTCTCCTGAGGAACAAGCAAAAAAGACAAGAGGAAAAGGCCTCAAGTTGGAGGTTTAGGTTGGACACGAGGAACAATTTTTTCCTCTATACTGCTGTCAAGACCTGGGCCAGGCTGCCCAGGGCAGTGGTGGATTCCCATCCCTGGAGCAGTTTCAAAGCCATGGAGATGTGGTGCTGAGGGACACGGTTCAGTGGTAAAATGTCATGGACTTGATGATCTGAAAGGTGTCTTCCAGCCACAGTGATTCTAATTTACCTGTCTAGACTGGTGAGATTAACAACACTAACAACCACCTCTCTGCACATGTTGGCTCTCACTGCACCCCAGCAGTGCTCTCTGGCTCAGGAAGGCTCAGTGACACCCCAGGTGCTGGCAGGGAGTTCCAGCACCGTGGCTGTGAGGAGAATTTGGCCCAGCACGTTTAAGTACATTCAGTTTAAAAGGTCAGGTTGAGAACTGCCTGCACGCTCTTTACGTCTGGAAACAGGAGGTAAGCACAGCCATGAAGCAAGGCTAAAAATGCAAGAGATTCTTGGAAAGTCTCACAGTCTCAAGTGTCTTCACCTTTGGCCAAGAGCAAAGAAAGACTTGCTCCCACTTAGTCCATCTCGCTCGCAAGCACAGGGCCTTCTACAGCTGCACAGAATTGACGCTGCTGGGAACAAATGCACACTAAAATTCCAAGAGAAAGCCAGTCCATCCCCTCCTTACTGCAGGGAAAGCAGGGATTTTTAATTATTTCTAACTGCCAAATACAGATCCAAGAGCTGGAGAAGCAGTAGCATGGTCACCTCACCAAACAGCTAGCAGGGAACCAGAGACAAATCATGTCGTGCACCTTGAAATCCTCTCTCAGCCTGAGAAGCATCGGCAGCCAGAATGAGCTCTTCCCCCCTTTGCCATGCTGCTGAGGACAGTGGCACACCAGCTGCCATAGGCATTTCTCCTGTTGCCTGATTAATCAGGTACCAGAAAAATATGGAACCATGCCAGATGAGAAGATGCACCTTGTCCCCTGTGATTGCTAATCAAATTACTTGGGAGCTCCATCACTGTAATCTACAGAAAATATTTGTTCATCAATTGTCCTGACAACTTAAAAGTCAATAAAAACTTACAGTCACAAAAGAAATTACATCAGTATGGCACTTCAAGTCAGATGTGGTTGCTAGCAAGGGGACACCTCAAAGCAGTCTCCACAGAGCCCAGAGTAGGAGATTCAAAGTATTTCTTCACACATCCAATTAAAAAAAAAAAAAAAAAAGGGCAAAAAACACCTACAGACCTCACTAACACAGGACCTCACAGAGGCCAAGAGATAAGGTAGCTGGGTTAAAAAATACAATGTATAAATACATAAAGAGAGAACATTGAGAGATCTAATAATAAATACTAAGGAAATAGTGAAGAAAACACCAGAGTTTGAGACCTGCACAGCCCCTCTTGCTCCAAAACTTCATAGAACGGTAAGCTTGGAAGGGACTTCAAAGATCGTCCAGCTCCAACCCCCTGCCACAGGCAGGGACACCTCCCACTAGTACAGTTCACTCAAGGCCTCCTCCAACCTGGCCTTCAACACCTCCACGGAGGGAGCAGCCACAACCTCCCTGGGCAACCTGTGCCAATATCTCAACTTCAGCCAACCCTAAATTCCTCCTGTAGCAGGTCAACTCACCACTGCTTCTCTTGGTGTTATGGAGGGATAATGTGAGATACGATTTTCAAACATTAGTACTGTTTATTAATATTCAATATTCAGAATTCTCACCACCCTGACCACTAATTTTAACAATAATCAGTTCTTTGCATGGTCATGGAAACTTCATACAGATGATAACACAGGATCCAGAAATAACTAGCAATAATATAACATTAATTGAACTGGAAGAGAAGGTCGCTGTGGTTAGTGTACCGCTTGCCCACTAGGGACTCCACAAGGAGTTCCTTTTTGCTTATGGCAGAAGGCAATGGTGAATCACAAGAGGCTTTAGGTATTCACTCACAAAATGATCTCCCACCTGGTGTGGCTCACTACAGCTTCAAGCCATGCCCAAAGGCTTTCAGGGAATCCTGTTACTGTCTTGCCAGCCACTGAGACTTCTGATTCTTCCCAGGCTTCAGGGTGCTGGGGAAAGGAGGCAATCTCTGACCTGGTCCTGATCATCTCTGGATGATCTGTGTATCTCCAGGACTTCCCATCTTGGCAGGAGACTTTCAGGTGCAGGCAGGCCATGTGCAGTCTCAGTACACTGTCGTGCTGGCTATGCAGGCCAATCACGTGGAGCCATTTAGAGCCCGCTCCTGGTAAACTCAAGGTAGTGGAGTTTCCAGGTACTTCAGGATATAATAAAACAGTAGCAAGCAGGCAAGCATGGCCCACGAGGGCAGAGCGCGGCCCACAGGGGCAGAGCGCGGCCCACAGGGGCAGAGCGCGGCCCACAGGGGCAGAGCGCATTGTGTCACCTGCTCATCTCCTTTTATCCATACAGCCCAAGACTAATGGTCTTTCGGACACAGAATAGTCAATCAGAATGGCAGTTAGCCAAGTTTGCCCATATTAGGTGAAGGCATAGGCTTGCTTTACGCTTGTTAGGGTGGAACCCAGGCCTTGTACAAGGCATACACAAGCTGAGCCTGTGTACCTTGTTTACCACAGGATGCAAAACAAGTCTGGGCAAGCCAGAGTCCTCAGACTCAGTGGTTCCAGGTTCTTTATCCACTTTCCCACACTTGCTTCTCCCCAAAACGCAAGGAGGGAGAGCATAAAAAAGGTGTCTGGGCAAGCCAGGACATGTATAAGCCTATTTTAGCCTACTTAGGCCTACCATGACACTTGGAGGAGATGGTTCCAGAGACTGCATGGTGGATTGATAGTCAGGAGCAAGGTTAGGGTTCTAAGGGTTTTGGGTGGAAAACCTTAGCTCCACCAACCCTGTACATTTGTTCCAAAGAAGAAACAAATGACAGAAATAAAAAGCCAAAAGTCATCCAGATGGAAAGAGTAGAACCTCACTGGGCAGGAATCCCTTCCTGTCATTCATCTTTAAGAAAGATCAATAGCAAACCCAGCTGGCCCAAAGTTGCCCACTTCAGCCCAGATGACTATGACAATCTGCCTTCCAGGCACAGACTCTAGACCTCACCATGGAAAGGATCATGACAGTTTTAAGACCTGGAGCAAGAAGCAGGGGCAGCTACAGCACAGCAGTGTCTCCAGCAGACTTTCAGGTAGGTAGAAAGTTAAGAGCACACATCTGGAGCTCAGCCAGCCCAGCCAGCATCTGGCTTTACTTTAGACTTTCTGCTGACACTACACACAAGAGCACCCACATCTTCCTTGGCATCTATCTCCTCCCAGCATCCTGACTGCAGCCCCTGGCTTTCAGCTGTTGGGTTTTATTTGGTTTGCACTAAAAATTGTTCTTTAATTAAACAGACATTTTTCTGGGTATGTTTCTGATTGTATCATATTTAAACAAGGCCCACAGGTCCAGATCTCCACTTCTGACACAAACCAGAAAGCTCTCACTAGAACAGTTCCCCAAACCTTAATTACTTTTCTTTATGTTATTGCTTTTCTGCTTTAGAGGACTATAGAGGGTCCTAGGACAGAAGACTTGGAGCTGCAGTAATGAAATTGTCCATGAAGTGAGGACAATGTTAGTAACAAGTTCCAGCTCCACAATTTGGGCAGGTGCTAAGAAACCACTGGTATCTCATACCTGTTTTGGTCCCCGATTCCTAAGCTAAGCTGCTAGACAGAACTGCTCATATTTATTCATACTATGGAGAAACATTTAGATCCTGGGAAGTAACTGTCCAGAAATCCTCTGTCCTTTCTCCCACAGAATCCCAGCATGGTGGCAGTTAGAAGAAATCTCTGAGGAACATGCAGTCCAACCTCCCTGCTAAAGTAGGGTCACCCACAGCAGGTTACCCAGGATCACAATGTCCAGGCGGGTTGGGAAAGTCTCCATATAAAGAGTCTACACAACCTCTCTGAGCAACCTGCTCCAGAGCTCCATCATCCTCACAGCAAAAAAGATACTCCTTATCTTCAGATGGAACCTCCTGGGTTCCAGTTTGCATCTGTCGCCCCTTGTCCTGTCACTGGGCACCACTGAAAAAAGCTTGAGCCCATCCTCTTGACACTGCCCTTTAGCTATTGCTGAGTATTGAGGAGATGTCCCCACAGGTTGCTCTTCTCCAGGCTAAAACAGCCCCAGGGCTCTCAACCTTTCCTCCTCACAGAGATGCTCCAGGCCCCTCAGCCTCTGCTAAACTCTCTCCAGTAGTTCCTTGTTTCTCTTGACACTACACTTGCCTTTGTTGAGCTCCACGAGGTTCTTTCTCCAGTTGTTCTGCGGTTTTTCCTGTTAGGTCACCACCCAGCCTTGACTATTGGAGCTGTCACAGAACTTTTCCAGGACAGAGAGCAGGTGCAGAGTTAGGGGATTTTACAGTCTGCTGTTTGGAAATATTAACTGCAAAACACATCAGACCAGAGCATGCTGGCCAGCTTGCTCAAGGTGTTTCCAGAATAAACCAGTCAAGCAAAAGGTAAGGAGGCACCATGGGCTCCTTACAGCAGTTGAGCAGCAGAAGCCAGTCCTGCAGTGCAATTAAACAGTTGACCTTCCAAAGCCATCATTAATTGTCTGCAAGCAAAAGGAAGCACTGCCTGGTGAAGGAAGTTGGAATGCTCAGTGAGCAGCTCAGGGAGTTCAGCAGGCTGCTGAGGAGCTGATTATGTTACTGTTAGTTCTTAGACTTCCTTCCACAGGGACACTTACATATATTGAAGCCTGCAGGAAAAAGCCACACGCTCTTCAGGCCAGCCAGCAGTGAAACCATAGATCTAAACTGAAGGATAATGGATAAAGCCCCACTCAGTATCACCAAATATGGGCTAAGAAACACTTCCTAAAGCTTCAGGAACTGAGTGCATCTCAATAGCTAGGCAGTGGAGAACCTCTACAAGTTCAACAAGGGCAAGTGTAGGGTCCTGAACCTGGGGAGGAATAACCTCCTGCACCACTACAGGCAAGGAGTTGACCTCCTGGAAAGCAGCTCCACAGAGAAGGATCTGGGAGTGCTGGTGGACAAGTTCTTCATGAGCCAGCAATGTGTCCTTGTGGCCAAGAAGGCCAGTGGTCTCCTGGGATGCATGAAGAAGAGTGTGGCCAGCAGGTCAAAAGAGATTCCACTCCCCCTCTGCTCTGCCCTGGTGAAGCCACACCTGGAGTATTGTGTCCAGTTGTGGGCTTTGCAGTTCAAGAGGGACAAGGAACTACTGGAGAAAGTTCAGTGGAGAGCCACAAAGATGATTAGAGGACTGGAACATCTCTGTAAGGAGGAAAGACTGAGAGATCTCAGGTTCTTTAGACTAGAACAGTGCAGTCTGAGAGGGACAATTTTAAATACATATAAATATCTAAAGGTCAGAGGTCATGAGAGGTGGGACTGGGGTCTTTTCAGCGATACCCAGTGACAGAACAAGGGGCAATGGACACAAACTGGAATCCAGGAGGTTTCACTTGAACTTAAGGAAAAACATCTTTATTTTAAGGATGCTGGAGCCCCCAGGCTCCAGCTTGCAGAGCCTCCTCTCCTGAAGGCTCACAAAACCTACCAGAAGCGTTCCTGTGCAACCTGACCTAGGTGTACTTGCTTTAGTGGGAGAGTTGGACATTGTGACCCTGGGCAACCTGCTGTGGGTGGCCCTGTTTTAGCAAGAGGATTAGACTAGATGATCTACAGATGTTCCTTTGCAGGCCCCACCATGATTGCATACCTGTGTTGCTCTTCCCAACACATTGTCAACACCACAACACAAGCTAGCACATGGGTCCCACTACGTGCACCTCTTGTCCGAGCTCTTTGCTTCACTTAACTCACCATAAACATGCAACTCCCTCTCTTTCGGCTGCTACAGTCATCAATCTTTGTCCTGGGAACGTTTCAGTGATCAGTAAACCTACAGCAATGAGGTCATGCTCGTGGAGCTCTCAGGGGAACTGACTCAGTGGGGCAGTGACTCACTCATCCAAGATCTCCATGCACTCATTTCTGGATCGAGCTGGTCCAGGGGTCTGTTTTAAGACATTGGCCACTAAAAGGTGTCAGATTTTTAGCACAGATGCATAAGGAATGTTGGAGAAATGAGTGCTGAAAGACCATGAACGTGGTGCACGTGAACCTGAAAGCACACATAGCTGAACATCCATCTCCACATTTGCAGCTCTCTGCCAGAGTGCCTGAAGGTGAGAGGTGAAGACATGAGTCGTGCCTTCACAGCACTCTGGGAACTTTGCCTTCACTCCTATTCCTGTGCTTCTATCACAAGTTGAAACTAAAGTTAGGAGGAAACCTCAACTACTGGAGGGAAGCTTCCAAAACTGCACTTTGGCAGAGCTACCTGGGAGCAGAAGCATTGCAAGGACAGTTTTGTTTGGCAACTTGCTGTAGGAAAAAAGAAAAAAAAAAATATATATATATAAATACATTCATACCTTTGGCAATTAAAGGATTGTAAAAAGAAAAGTTGGTTTGCCTTCCTGGCTAAGGAAAGAACATACATTAGGTTAAAAAATAGACACTGAATTGAACACATTGAAGAAACCCACACTTTATCTGCCTCTGAACCTGCCTGATGTATTGCTGATGCCACAAATCAGCATCAGGGTGAGAGCACATTACTGATAGAAAGCAATTGATCAGCAAAACATGGGTGTGCCACACCTTTAGGGAAACATATCAGTCTCGAATATCTTTCCAATCAGGTCCAAACCAGCCATATTTATTAATCTGCACTCAAGATCTGGAATGAATTTCACCCAGTGTAAATCACAAGGCTGACAATGCGAAGGAGGCAAAACAGCAACCACATGTTTCACTGTGGAGTTGTTCTTCCCCTTCCCCTTTAATTGCCTGACATTAATCCCAAATCCTGCAGACTTTCCTTTGTCCCTCAGCTTCTCATTAGCCTTGGGATCATGTCAACGCCTTGACAATGAATGCGAATTTCTTTCATATGGAGAAGGAGACTGCTTGATGCAGGTCTTCTCTGAAGCACTAAGACAACTCCTAGGCTGCCTTAAAATGTTTATGTTTTATGTGCATGCCTAAAAAGCCTGTTTCAGCACGACAGAGGCATAAAATAAGTTACAGTCTGTTAAAATGGTGTCACTTCTGTGTAAAATGCCCGTAAAGGTAATTGGCCTGTCCCTTACATCATGTAAATCCCTTCAAAAGTGCTCCAGGAGGCCAGCACTTGGCCAAAGCAAAGCAGTCCAAGAAAGAAAAGCAACTTGCATGTGTAAAGGACATTTATGGACAAGATCCTAGCAGAAAAAGACTTCAAGCACATGGTTGTCTAGGGGAACCGAGTTATGGCGGGCTCTACAAGTCACTGCATTTTTGGGGGATGTGAGACTTGGACCCAACACTGCAAGTGGTCAAAGACCATTAAACTTCTGTGAGAAGAGGGTTGGTGCTGCAGACCTGCTCCAAGGCATGCTGAGTTACTGGCAATGTATCCACTGATGACAGTGGGCTTTACACCAGACACTATGTAGGGCCTGGAAAGATACTTAGGAGATTCCTATTCTTAGACATCCATGTGCTCTTTGGCACCCCAGGAGGGTCCTACCTGTGGCTTTTCTGAACTATAATACATCAGAAATCTAGTTCTAAACACAAATTTGTAATTAAGTTATTAACAGGAAGAATTGTGTCCTAATAACATTTTGCAGAGATCCCCCAGAAGTTTCTAGAGTGTTACAGAATCATAGAATGGTTTAGGTTGGAAGGGACCTCAAAGATCATCCAGCTCCAACCTTTGGCCATAGGCAGGGACATCTCCCACTAGAACAGGTTGCTCAAGGCCTCATCTAACCTATCCTTGAACCCCTCCAGGAAGGGAGCAGCCACAACCTCCCTGGGCAACCTGTGCCAGTGTCTCACCACCCTCACTGGAAAGAACTTCCTCCTAACACCCAGTTTCAATCTCCCCTCTGCCAGTCTAAACCCATTGCCCCTTGTCCTGTCATTAAAAGACCTTGAATGCATTTCACACTATCACTAACACCAGAACTTATCTTACAAGATCATGCAATGCTCCAGGATGGAAACCACCCAGTAGAAAAAAAAATTAAGGGATGTTGGTCAACAGCCAGCTGAGTGTGGCCAGGTGGCCAAGAAGGCCACCAAAATCCTGGCATGGATCAGCAATAGTGTGGTCAGCAGGACCAGAGTGGCGATTGCTCCCTTGTATCGGTGAGGCCACACTTCAAATACAGGGTTCAGTTTTGAGTTCCTTACTCCAAGAACAACTTTGAGGTGCTGGAACATGTCCAGAGAAGAGCAACTAAGCTGATGAGTGGTCTAGGGTACAAGTTTTGTTGTTGATCTTACTTGCAAGTGGTCAAACAGCCATATTGATAAAGACGCAAAGCATTTTCGTTTCCTGAGATGCGATAGTTTAGGGTTATATGATTCACACTCTGGGTTTGGTTTTCATGTTTCACTGGTCATAGGTGGGAGAGCTCTGTGGATGCTACTCCCAGACTTTCCCTGTCCCATCATCCATCTTTGGATGCAGATCTAAGATGTCTCCAGTCCACAGGGAAATTCTGAATGCTCACAACACCATCCCTGGAGCTTCAAAAGCCTTGGCGTGCTGGGGCATAGCATGTGCTAAAGCGGTTTCTCAAGCCAGTTGCAAGGCTTTCATGCCTTAATCTCTCTCCACCCAAGCCTCAAAACTACCACAAAAATGAGAAAGTCATGAGAACCCAAGCAGAAATCACAGCTGACCTTCCCCTCCAGGCACGCACACAAGCGGCCAGTCTGCCACAGTGCTGTGTCAGTGCGAAACCCTTCAGCTCTGCATCAACTGACTCATAAGTTGGAATTCCACAAGCCATCACAAGAGCTGGTGGGCAGAATGTTACATTCTGGTAAATAAACACACAGCTAAGAGTTTCTAAACAGTGCTTGAAAACTGATGTTTTCTGCTAGTGTTTAGGCCTTCCTTGCTTAAAGGCAAGCTCTACCATGAATCCGAGATCCCAAGATGTTTGCCAGGCCTGCTGATGACTCTTGCTTCCAGCACATTGCAAGAGCAGTGGGATATTTTAACATCCTGCGGTGCCCTGATGGGAAGAGAGATTTGAGCTACCTCTGGAACTCAATAAAACATCTAACTGGGCTTTTAACCCTCAGTCCAGCATCTACACATACTCCACAAGAGCCACCACACAATGAGATGCTGCTCTAAGTGCCCCAGGAATGCTGGTTTGATGCCCACACAGGGCAGGTGTGACCCTCGCAGAACATTTTGAGTTGAAGGGAACTTTGAGTCATCTGTTCAGTCAGCAGAGACATCTTCAACTAGATCAGGTTGCTCAGAGCCACATACAATCTGTCCAGGGATGGGGTATCTCCCACCTCTCTGGGCAACCTGGGCCAGGGTCTCATCGCCCTTTTGTTCCACAATCTTCTGTCTAGTCTGAACCTCTCTTTTTGAGTTTCAAACCGTCAATCCTTGTCTTGTCACAACAGGCCCTGCACAAAAGTCTGTCCTCAGCTTTCTTCTCATCCCCTTTAGTTACTGAAAGGTCACAAGAAGGTCTCTCCAGAGCCTTCTCTTCTACAGGCTGAACAACCCCAACTCTCTCAGCCTGTCCTCATAGCAGAGAGCTTCCAGTCCTTCCATCATTGCTGTGGCTTCCCCTGGCCCCACTCAAACAGATCCATGTCTTTCCTGTGCTGAGGACTCCAGAGCTGGACCCCACACTGCAGGTGGGGTGTCAGTAGAGTGGAAGAGAAAGGCAGAATCCCCTCCCTCCACATGCTGCCCACACTGCTAGGGACCAACTCAGAGCATGGTTGGTTCTGGGCTCCAAGCACACATTTGCCAGCTCATGCACAGTTTCTCATCTCTTTAATTCTTTGTATACTTTTGTGTGTGTTACATAACATGATAGAAAACCCAACTGAGAAGTTGGAGAACTTCTGCTCTCAGTGTGGGTGTGGCCAAACTAGTTTCCATCTACAGCTGAACTTTCCCTGCTTTTAAAGTTGCCTGGTTCTCCTTTCAGGCACTGCCTTGAGCATTTGGAATCCCAAATCTCACCAAACCAGTGAATCCAAACCCCACAGATAGCTTTGCAAACTGGTTCCATAAATGTCATAAAAGATACTCCTGGGAACTGGTTCTACCCGGAGACAAAGACACATCCAGCAAACAGAACCCAGCCTGAGCCACATTGCTATAAAATAACATACATTTAAAAAGTAAAATCCCTTTCCTAGTCAGCAGCCTTTCAAAACCAATTAAAATCCTCTGAGGCTTGTGGATGTGACCTGAACTGGCAATCCTGGTAATGCTCCTCCACTTGTCAGAATGAAACACCATGAGGACTGCTGTTGTTGGGAATTTTGCCATGGAAAAACCCAGCCCCCAACCCTGCCACTTTGAGAGCTTTGTCATCTCCCCCTCTGTCAGAACTGTGATCTTGGTTGTTTGCATAAGCTGCTGGCACAGACCCAGCTCTCCATGGTGTAAATACAGCCACAGAACATCAGGTCTTTCAGAAGTTGCTTCTTCTGAGTGTGTTATCGTGGCTTTTCAGGCGGTGGGAGATGGAGAAAGACTATCTTCAAGGAATCCTGTGTTAGGCTGCTGCATATAAACCAGCACCCAATAACAGCCAAGTTGTCTCAGTTTCTGACCCTGAAAGGTTTACCAGTCTCATTAGAAACCCATCTCCTGACATTCTGACAACAGGGCTTGTTGAAATTAGAGATCCTCAGGGCTTTCAGGGGAGCTCTGCAGAGATAGATTCCCAAAGCTAGCTTTGTGGTGGTCCTCCAGAGGTTTGCCTGGCTGCTCTCCCAAACACCACAAGCTTCTGAGCAAGCTGCGTTAGCATTCCTAAGGAAGATGGGTCTAAACCAGAGGATCAGATCCAAATATCCCCAAAGTGGATATGGAATCCAAACCAAATAACTCAATTTAAACTTCAGACTTGCCCATCTTTGCTCTTACAGGAAACTCCACTTTCCAACACCTTCTGAACTGGAAGTACTTTAACATCTAGGTCTGTCTGCTCCAAGCATCCAAGCCAATATGTTAAGAGATTTAACATCTGAAGAGAATCTACCCTGTTGCTAAGGATCTGAAGTAGAACCCAGGAGGCTTGGAGTCAGTTCCATACAGCTACCTCTCAACTTGCAAACATCATTTGCCCACATGGAGCTCAATTTTAGAACAGAGATATTCTTCTATTGAAAACAACCCAATCCCAGCCACCACCAACTGGGTAAACAGAGAGTCCTATTCCTCAGCTGCAGCTGAGAGACTTGGAAACCTGGCAGCTTTTTGTCACGTGGGCATGCTCAGGCTTGGCTCTGAAGTCAACAACTTCAGCTGATGCGTAAATCCCACCCAAGTTCCACAAGCATAAGAGGCTGACGTTGATCTAAGCTCTGTGCAATCAAAGTGGCAGACTCTTACCCAGAGCAAGCAATCTCTCATGACTTGTCCATCAATCCTTTTGAATGCTTCATATTAAGCAGGCGTAGCAGTTTTGAAGCCATTAGGCTTGCAGTGAAGGAATTTATCCCATTAAACCTGCCAGGTTGGTTGTAGCCAGGAGGAGGTTGCTTTCTTCTCTCAGGCAACCAGCACCAGAACAGGAGGACACAGTCTCAAGCTGTGCCAGGGGAGGTTTAGGCTCAAGATGAGGAGAAAGTTTTTCACTGAGAGAGTCATTTGCTACTGGAATGGGCTGCCCAGGGAGGTGGTGGAGTCACCATCCCTGGAGGTGTTCAAGGTGCGTTTGGACGTGGCACTTGGTGCCATGGTCTAGTCTTGAGGGCTGTGGTGATGGGTTGGACTTGATGATCTTTGAGGTCTCTTCCAACCTTGATGATACTGTGATACTGTGAAATGAAGCAGCCAGCCAGGTTACACCTGCAAACCTGTAACCAAAGAGCAAGCTCTAATCCTCTTGCAGCAGCACACATGTGTCTGCCTGGGGACTGCCTGAGGAGCACAAGGTGATTATTGTGAAGGCATCATGCTCACAACATTTTATCGACTACTACTTACTCTGGACACACTTCCACTTATTCATTTTATATATATATATATATATTTTTTTTTTTTTTTTTTACACACAATTTGTTTTAAAGTTTGAGACAACCACAGCAAGAGCTCTGAAAGGTCAAAGAAAGGGAAACCAAAATGTGTTTGCAGTGGCACAGTCCACATTCGACTACGTCTTTCACCTTGAACGATGATCAAGCCAAGAACTTCCCAAGTTACATCTTGGAAGGTTTCACTGGAAGGTTTCATCCTGCTGTCAGTCACAGCTACACCTTCCACACAAGGTGCTGAAGGGACCAAGAAGGTGTTCTTGTAATAGTTGTGATTGTGCACAGTGCTTTACAGGCACAGCAAGATAGTCCCTGACCTGTGAGGATTACTAATCAGAGACAATAAAGGATCTAGAGGACTAAAACAATACTGGGCAGTTTGTTTGGCACTGTCCTACACCTGGTCACAATCTGTCAATCAGAACGAGGAAGACTGAATGGTTTCAAAGTGATCAGCAGGAACTTTGCCCCAAGACTGAGTCAGGAATGACTTTTAAAAAAAAAAGATCAGAAGGGAATAAAATAAAATCCTGAAAGAAGCAGCCCCTCCTAAAGGTTGGAGGAGAAATAAGATACAGGGGATGGTGATGCAGTTGGTGATGAAGCATGAAAACTGCCAGAAGAAAAGTGTGGCCACAGCAAAAAGTCCTGGAAGCCAGGGACAGATTCCTTGTTAAAATCAGTTTATAACTGCATGCAAGAGTAGCTTATACAAGATAAAGTGTAGAAAAGGTATCCATGCAGAAGGAAACCTAAGGAATGCCAATGACCAGCATCTTCAGTGAGCCTGGAGGTACAGAAAGGGTGAGACATCATATGGAAATGTAGGGGAGGCTTAAGGGTGGCAAATAAAGCATTTACTGTGAAACAGAATAACATGTGTTCTGGGGAGAGAGCCAGGGGGGAGTGAGGAGACCAAAGAAATAGAGAAGAAAAAGAGTTAGTGTTTTATGAGTTTTCCCTTGGAAAAAGCTCATCCAGAAAGGGTAGTGTGGGCTGGAAAGGGAGAGCATGGGGAGCCAGAGCAGCTCATCTGCGGCAGGATCTCAAAGCCCT
The DNA here is from genome assembly GCA_013396675.1 of Eubucco bourcierii. Lineage (NCBI taxonomy): Eukaryota > Metazoa > Chordata > Aves > Piciformes > Ramphastidae > Eubucco > Eubucco bourcierii. The sequence goes on along the minus strand of VWZE01021954.1, from coordinate 291,244 downwards.
GCCAGAAGCATTGTGGTAGCCATGGTCAAAAGCATCCTGCAAACACCATGTGAAACACTCACCTCTGAGTTCACCTCCCCTGGGAAGGAGGCAGAGACCTGTCATGCTCCAAGCCCTGAAGCATCAAGGCTGATGTTAAACAATGGATTTTCCTTCCTACCATGTCAGTATGGAAAAGCATGTGGAAAGTAGTTTACAATTGTAAGTTAGGAGACTTCTCATCATGCCAGCTCTACGAATGACATTTCTCAGCAAGCTGGCTGGGTGAATGCACAGAAATGCCTGCTTTAGTAGTTAGGTATTTTGCTGTGTGTTCTAATTTAGGTGTAGGTGATGCTTCCAGCAACAGACATCACTATGCTTCTCATGAGGTGCAAGCAGTAGCAGGATCTCTCCCTAAGGTAAATTCTATTAATTCAGTACATCCATGATTCACAAGGAGCTCCACAAGGTTCAAAAGTACAGGATTCAGGAAACCCCCCCTCTTAAATATTAAGCTTTTTCTATAGATGGGCAACATGTTCACAAATTCTCAGAGTCTTCTGCTCTCCCTTCCTGGCATGGCAGATGATTTCCCCCTAAGGGTTTGAATGATCTTCAACCAGATAACTGTCTCTAAGTACCCAAGACCTAGTTGCAAAGCTCCCTTCAGTTTGAGATTGGTTCAGCCACAAGCAAACCCAGAAAGTTACCAAAGATCTTGATACATTAAAGTTGTGTCACTGTGCTGGTCTCCAGACGTGGGTCTCAGAAAGACTGGAAAGTCATTTCCCAAGATATTTAGCCTGGAGAAAAGGAAGCTCAGGAGAGACCTGAGCACTCTCTGCAACTACCCGAGAGGAGGCTGGAGCCAGGAGGGATCAGTCTCTTCTCCCAAAGAACAAGTGACAGGACAAAAGTAAATGGTCTCAGATTGTGCCAGAGCAGGTTTAGGTTGGACAAGAGGAATAATTTCTTTCCCAAAAGGCTTGTAAAGGCCTGGGACAGGCTGTCCAGGGCAGTATATGAAAAGGGAAAACCCCCTGAGAAGAGCTTGTCCATCACAGATGGTGCCATCAGGTTTCCCACGTGACACAGCACCTTGTCCACTCTGCTGTGCCCCAGGTGCTGTTGAGCTCTTCTCCAGACCTAGCCTGCAGCTAAGCCTTCACAGAATCCCAGGATTCCAGCATGGTGTAGATAGGAAGTGACCTCTGAAGATCACCTACTCCAACCCTCCTGCCAAAGCAAGTTCACCTAGATCAGGTTGCCAACACCCCTCCTTTCCTGGGGAGCACATGAAGGCACCACCAAGAAAGATGTAAGAAGCCCTGGTTGGGGTTGCATCGGTCTAAGGACCTGGGTGGAATGACCCAACAGGCATCACTAAAACAAACTAAAAACCAAGTAGCCTTGTTTGGAAGGACAAGAAACTCAAATAACTGCCTACAAATAATCCTGCTACTTACATGGCAAAGAAAAACATGTTTAAAGGTACAAAGTCTTTCCATTTATGTGTCTACAGCAGAGATGAGATTTATGTTTTGCTCACAAGTATTAATGCAAGCAACTAACCCAGCAGAAGCATCCAGGATCCTCACAGCATTTTAGAAAGCCATAATATTTATGATCAGGCCCTGAGCCTCTTAATATCCAAAAGGAGTATGGAAGGAATGACTGGAGATTGCACTTTAAAAGATTTACTTCCCTCCCACTGGGAATTCAGTGCCTGAGTCAGGAACAGGTTCTCAAATGACATAATATTCCATAAAAGAAAAATATGGCACAAATATTTTGTTTGCACATAAAAATCATAGTTTTAATTAAAAGAAAGAAAACATATAGAGGTCTTATCAAGGGCTCTGGCAAGAAATAAGGGATACATTCAGTGTTATACAACCAAAAACTACTGGAATTTACTTCATTTTTATCTATCCAGAGACACATTTCACAAGCAGAGTCGCTGGGAGGAACTTACTTAGGTTTGGCTTAAAGACTAAACCAGATAATTGTATGCACTAATTTCAATCCTGTTCCCACAGATCAGTCCCCTCAAGGTCACTGTCCCCAGCCCCTTTTTGGAGGCAAGTTACCCCACCAGACCCCTCACAGCTTAGTTCATTCTTCAGCTTTCGACATTTGCTTAGGACCTTCATCTAGTTTTGGTTTGCATCGATTGCAATTCCAACTAATTGCTCTTGGAACCAAACTCAGTGACTCAAGCATAATTTGGGCCAAGGCATCAACTTCTGCCTTGTTTCTGGTGGAAATCATATGACATTTTCCTTTCACGTGATACCCACCCTGAGCATGAAACAACCTGAGCTGCTTCAAAGCAATGACTCAGCAAGGGCTATGCTCCATTTAGGCCCATTTTGTTTGGGTGAGATCCTCTCTCCAGCTAAAGTAGCACACAGTCTGGGCACCACTGGAAGATGACCTAAGCTCTCAGGGGTGCCTCTTTGTGCCTCACTGAAAGCTGCTGGCACAGACCCAGCTCTCCATGGTGTAAATACAGCCACAGAACATCAGGTCTTTCAGAAGTTGCTTCTTCTGAGTGTGTTATCGTGGCTTTTCAGGCGGTGGGAGATGGAGAAAGACTATCTTCAAGGAATCCTGTGTTAGGCTGCTGCATATAAACCAGCACCCAACAGCAGCCAAGTTATCTCAGTTTCTGACTCTGAAAGGTTTACCAGTCTCATTAGAAACCCATCTCATGACATTCTGACAACAGGGCTTGTTGACATTAGAGATCCTCAGGGCTTTCAGGGGAGCTCTGCAGAGACAGATTCCCAAAGCTCGCTTCATGGTGGTCCTCCAGAGGTTTGCCTGGCATCCAAGCCAATATGTTAAAGAGATTTAACATCTGAAGAGAATCTACCCTGTTGCTAAGGATCTGAAGTAGAACCCAGGAGGCTTGGAGTCAGTTCCATATAGCTCTCAACTTGCAAACATCATTTGCCCACATGGAGAACATTGCATCAAACAAGGACACGCATCCCTACCCTGTCCTACCACTGAATATTCCCATTATCACCCAATGGAGTTGAAGCCTCACTGGTCCATTGCACAATTCCCTCAAAACTGTCACACTTTTGTTGTCCCACCTTGCTTTGATCATCCCAGTGGTCATCATCACCACTGGCATCTTTTGAAAAAGTGGGAGGCCTGTGGCTATGCAAGGCAGCTGCAAGAACCAACACTTGCAATCACAGAGGTGGCCAAGTCCCCTGAATTCTGTGCCAGCATCTTGATAATACAGCCCAATACTCCAACCAGCGAGTCAAAGCACATTCAAGCAAGACTGAGTCACTCCACAGTTATTTTGGAGCAGGATTTTCCATGCTCTACTGTGCCCCTTGCAGCAAAGCTCAGCAGGGATCTGCTGTCTGATCTCACAGAGCAGGACGGAGCTACAGAAGCCTGAAGATGACTCATGTCACACATCAGTCTGGGCTTCTGGATTTTATTTTTACTTCAGCAAAATACTCAGCTTGCCCTGGAGCAAACCTATTAGTTACACTCGCTTCTGGGAACAGTCAGAGTCCAAAAGGGATCAAGAGTTAAATGTGGTTTCCTTCTTTTTGGTTTGATTATTATTCATCAGTAGTGAAATTCCTTCCTCTGCAGAAGCTCTATCATACAGCCCTCAGATGGAATAGAGGTCACCTAATTTCACCCCTGAAGGAACAAACATTTACTGAGAAAAATCCCTTTCACATTCCTGAGAAACTCTTTGGAGCAGGGAGGTGGTGGAGTCAGCATCCCTGGAGGTGTTCAAAAACTGTGTAGACGTGGCACTTGGGGACATGGTTTGACAGTCATGGTGGTGTTGGATTGATGGTTAGACCCAGTGATCTTGGAGGTCTTCTCCAACCAAAAAAATTCTATGAACACTTGCTCTACGGTTCCAAAACCTGACTCAGTCCCATTTTAAGTCAGAAATGGTTGAGATAAAGCTTGCAGTCTCCATCCCTTCAGAGGGGATATATCCAGGGAATACAAATTCTCCACAACAGCAAGTCGTATTAGCACAGAGGTAGAACAAACCCCAGACAATGATTAATGGTTTTAGTAACACCCTTGGGACGTTCCACATGCATGAATTATTTGTTGTGTTTATTGCAATAGCTCTCTATGATTCACCAAAGCTAAATCCATCTGCTATAACTTAAAGCTATAACGTGAATCTCAGAGCAAACACGTGCAGTGCTTGCATGCGGCGACTAATCGCTCCGAGAGCGGCTCCACCACACCATCTCCCAGAGCAAGGGGTCTCCAAGGTTCCTCCCAAGCACAGAGAAGACCTCTACTCCTCCACACGCTAAACAGACATTTAAACACTAGATGTACCAAGAACTAGATGCTTTTCTCACCCTTTCACAGAACAACACATCCTAGGGGAGAGGGGTGGGGTGTTCTGATTAACAAAGTTAACAGAAGGTAAACCCAGCTCCAACTTGCTTCCAGCCATGGGTGCTTACAGAGATCTGCTGTCCAAACTGCAGGCTCATCCCTTCAAAGACTCTTCCCTCTTCCTATCCACACAGGTGGGTAGTAAATCATTTGCCAGCAGTAGCTCAGCAGCACCGACAGTGGTGGGGCACACCCAAGTGCCTGCCCCACCGAAGGTTTGAATAGGGCATGAAACTGTTCTGCTCCTCCCCACCCCTCTGGTTCCGGGGGTTTGGAATGGTGAAAGGAGTAGGTGCTAAGTACCTCACCCCACCCCCCGCGGGTTTGAACAGGGGGGAGAGCAAATCAGCGCAGCATATATATATGGCAATAGGACACATTACCTAGGGGGAATTTAAGGCGGATTTTGAGGAGACTGCTACGCCGGGCTTTAAGAGGGACTGCTAGCCATAGAATCACAGAATGGTAAGGTTGGAAGGGACCTCAAGTATCAGCTAGTTCCAACCCCCTGCCATAGGCAGGGACACCTCCCACTAGTACAGGTTACTCAAGGCCTCATCCAATCTGGCCTTGAACACATCCAGGGAGGGAGCATCCACAACCTCCCTGGGCAACCTGTTCCAGTGCCTCACCACCCTTACTGTAAAGAACTTCCTCCTAACATCTAGTCTAAATCTCCCCTCTGCCAGTTTAAGCCCATTGCCCCTTGTCCTGTCATTGCAGGACCTTGTAAATAATCCTTCCCCAGCCTTCCTGTAGGCCCCCTTCAGATACTGGAAGGCTACTATCAGGTCCCCTCGAAGCCTTCTCTTCTCCAGGCTGAAGAGCCCCAACTCTCTCAGCCTGTCCTCATAGGAGAGCTGCTCCAGCCCTCTGATCATCTTTGTGGCCCTCCTCTGGACCCGCTCCAACACTTCCATGTCCTTCCTGTGCTGAGGGTTCCAGAACTGCACACAGTACTCCAGGTGGGGTCTGACAAGAGCAGAGTAAAGGGGCAGAATCCCCTCCCTTGCCCTGCTGGCCACGCTTCTCTTGATGCAGCCTAGGACTCGGCTGTCTGGGCTGCATGCACACACTGCAGGCTCATGTTGAGCTTTTCATCAACCCAGACTCCAAGGTCCTTTTCCTCAGGGCTGCTCTCAGCCATTCACCACCCAGCCTGGAGTTGTGCTTGGGATTGTGCCTACCCAGGTGCAGGACCTTACACTTGGCCTTGTTGAATGTCATGAGGTTGGCCTGGGCCCACCTCTCCAGCCTGTCCAGGTCCCTCTGGATGGATCCCTGCCCTCTAGCAAGTCAACTGCGCCACACAGCTTGGTGCCATCTGCAAACTTGCTGAGGGTGCACTGATTCCTCTGTCCATGTCACTGACAAAGATGTTCAACAGCACTGGTCCCAGCACTGACCCCTGAGGGACACCACTTGGCACTGGTCTTCAGGTGGACATTGTGCCATTGATTACCGCTCTCTGGGTGCGACCATCCAGCCAATTCCTTATCCAGCGAGTGGTCCATTTCAGGGAAAGGCCTGTTAAACCCAGCAGTGTTTTGTGCAACTGATTTTCTCTGGGATGTAAAGAACGTGAAAAGTTTTCCCAGTTTTAGTTGGATTCTAAGTACCTTTGCATTAGAAATAGCAACTTAATCCGAGCCAGACCTCTCCCCAAAGAGACAAAATCCTTCAGACTTAGCCCACCCTATCTAGATATTATCTGGCTTGTGATAATCCAGCTAACAACTTCTGAGCTACCAGCAGTGACACACACACACAGACAAAACCCCCAAACAAGCAACCCCACATGACCCCCCACAAAAAAAACCCACCAAAACAAAACAAAACGTCACTGTGGGAAAAAAAAATAACTTGGTTTAAAAGCTCTCAACTCAGAGTTGTTGTCTTCAGACACAACCTCCATTACCAAGTCTGATGGCTTGGGACTTCCCTGCCCCCCACACTTTGTAAAACGACCCAGACTAGAACTCAGCCAGTTGGAAGTTAAGGACTGAAGCTCTATTTACAGCTCAGCACAATGTACAAGCAGAGATATACACTATAGACAGGAATAGTTACAGAAATAGACAAGTTAAAGGGAATACAGAAACACAACTCCCCTCCCAGAAATCAGAGAGCCCAGGAGGGGTTCCCAACCACCCTTCCACCTTCTCCCCACCCCTGCACCTTACCCCAAGGTTTGCCTTACACGCAAGGTAAATTAGGAGGATGGGCCAGGGGGATTAGAAGAAAAGTGGTTAGTGAAAATCAATCGGCAGATGAGCCAGAGCCAGAAGCTGCTAGACAATCCCAGACGCTGTGCTGTGTCCCCAGAGAGACAGAGAATGACTTATCTGTGTTTATATTCTTTTCCCAAAACAATTTTCAGCAAGCCTATGAGTGAAATAGACATCACCATGTTTTCCTTTCACAGCCTAAAGTGTAATTATCTCTATTAAAATACTCCAATTAGCCTCAAACCAGCACACCAAGACACACAGCATGGATGATGTTTAATGGACCTCCTCTTCAGGGGTAGCAGGGAAACACACCTTGTGAAATTGGAACTCACAGAATCTCAGCATGGCAGGGGGTGGAATGCACCTCTAGAGAGACCTTCTAGTCCAACCTCCCTGTGTTAAAGCAGGGTCACCCCCAGCAGGCTGACCAGGATCACAACCTTCAGGTGGGTTTGGAATCTTTCCACAACCTCTCTGGGCAGCTTGCTCCGGGGCCTCAGCATCCTCACAAAGAAGCTTTTCCTCCTGTTCAGATGGAGCCTCTTGTGTTACATTGCCCCTTGTCCTATGGGTGTGCATCACTGAGAAGAGTGTGGTCCCATCCTCTTGCTCAGCATTAGGAAGATTCTCTTTCAGCCTGCCCCTCTCCAGGCTAAAAAGTCCCAGGTCTCTCAGCCTCATTAGGGCAGAGCAGAGAGAGGAGGACAACTTCCCTGTACCTGCTGGTGACACTCTTCTTCATGTACCTCAGGATACTATTTGCCTTCTTGGCCACAAGGACACATTGCTGGTTCGTGAGCAACTCACTGTCCACCAGCACTTCCAGGTTCTCCTCCACAAAGCTGCTTTCCAGCAGGTCAACCCCTGACCTATACTGGCACAGGGGACTATTCCTCCCCAGGTGCAGGAGCACACACTTGACCCTGCTGAACTTCATAAGGTTTCTCTCTACCAAAAATGTGAATGTGTCTCTATGGAATTAAGCAGAGTCACATCTTTGCTGCATCTGCTTCTCAGCATCCCACAAATACCACTCAGAACAGGACATGCTGCTGGTTCTTGAACTGCAGTTGAGCTTCCCATGGCTCACCTCAGGTTAATTTGTTCCCTAAAATTTCGCTTTGGGTTTTGAAACTCCCAATTTCCCATTTCCAGCCAGTAAATACCACACTTGTCTCCAGTTTCAAGGCAGAATCTGAGCATAGGAAGGCAAAATGACTTCATAGAATCATTATGGTTGGAGAAGACCTCTAAGATCAAGTCCAATGGACTTGCAGATGTGGTGTCTGGCAGGCTGAGCTCTTGATGAATTCTAGTTCCCACCCTTATGGTCACACTTGGCTATAATCATCTGGGCTACAAAAGAAACTGGACTGAAATAGTCCCACCAGATGTATAGACTTTATTGAGATTCTGCTACCATAATGTTTTAAAGCCAAGACAGGTGCAGTAATAAATCAAAAGGCAAAATCCAGTTTATTTTCCCTAAACCAGAACGAACCTTAAAGCTCGCTACAGGAATACTGACCTTGGACATGTGTTTGACTCTCCTACAGACACCTTTGAAGCAAGGAGCAATGTGATACCAGTCAATAGAAAGGACATAAAAATGCAGGTTGTCCACACCCAGAGAAGGGCAGCAAATCTGCTGAAGGGTCTAGAGCACAATTCTTGTGAGGAGCAGCTGAGGGGACTGGGGTTGTTCAGTCTGGGGAAAAAAAGGCTGTGGGGAGACCTTCTGGCTCTCTGCAACTCCTTGAAAGGAGGTTGGAAATGGGTTGGGGTTGGTCTGTTCTGCAAAGGAACAAGAGGCAAGACAAGAAATTATCTCAAGTTGCCTCAAGGGAGGTTTAGGTTGGACATTGAAAGACAATTCCTTGCTCAGAATGTTGTCCAGCCCTGGAACAGGCTCCCCAGGAAAAGATGGGACATCCCCTGGAGATGTCAAAAATAAATGTGTTGACACCTAAGGACATGGTTTAGTGGGCACAGTGGTATTGTCACAGTACCACCAAGGCTGGAAGAGACCTCAAAGATCATCAAGCCCAACCCATCACCACAGACCTCAAGACTAGATCATGGCACCAAGTGCCACGTCCAAACCTGCCTTGAACACCTCCAGGGACGGTGACTCCACCACCTCCCTGGGTAGGCCATTCCAGCAGCCAACGACTCTCTCAGTGAACAACTTTCTCCTCACCTCCAGCCTAAACTTCCCCTGGCACAGCTTGAGACTGTGTCCTCTTGTTCTGGTGCTGGTTGCCTGAGAGAAGAAGGTAACCTCCTTCTGGCCACAACCACCCTTCAGGTAGTTGTAGACATCAAGAAGGTCCCCCCTGAGCCTCCTCTTCTCCAGGCTAACCAATCCCAGCTCCCTCAGCCTCTCCTCATAGGGCTGTGCTCGAGGCCTCTCCCCAGCCTCGTTGCCCTTCTCTGGACACGCTCAAGCACCTCAATGTCCTTCTTACATTGAGGGGCCCAGAACTGGACACAGTACTCAAGGTGTGGCCTAAGCAGTGCAGAGTCCATGGGGAGAATGACTTCCCTGCTCCTGCTGGCCACACTATTCCTGATGCAGGTCAGGATGCCATTGGCCTTCTTGGCCACCTGGGCACACTGCTGGCTCATGTTTAGGTGGGTGTCAATCAGTGTTAGAGGTCTTTTCCAACTGAAATGAATCTGTAGAAACAAATCTATGATTCTATGAAAGACCACAACAACCAATCAAAAAAAAAAAAAAAAAAACCCAAAAAAACCCCCAACCTTCAACCAAGGAGTTTGAGTAGAGTCACTCAATGCAGAACACCTTATTACCAAAGCAAACATTCTGTAGTAAATGCAGAATCCCACAGATTTCATTTTCAAAGACCCAGAGGTTGCCACTGAGAGACATGATCCACAGTGGGGGACTTGAAAGTGTGGGACATAGGAAGAAACTAAGAAGGAGAACCCTGTACTGAATTCTGAGAAGACTTGACTCATATAACTTAGTGTCTTGATCCATTTTAAAGCACTTCCAGAAGTCTACCTCTTTTTCCTCCCATGCTGAACAATAAACATCTAATCAGTGTGTGCTTTATAACAGCAGCAAATAAGTGAAGTAAAATAAAACAGCAAATCAGGCTTGAAATTTCCCAAAAGCCCCAGTTAGACTTGCAAAGCCTGCACACGTTTGCATTTCACAGCAAGGGTGATGAGCACAAACGTTCTTTGATTCCACAACTCCCCAAAACACAAACACTCTCCCTCCAGACCTCAGGGCAAGGCTCCAGCTGGAAGCAGAAAAAAACCATTAAGACCAAACAAACAAACTAAACCCCCAAACAACAACAACAACAAAAAGCCAGAAAACTGCCCAAACCATCCCAACTCCCCCTCACTGCATGTTCCCTTCAGGAGCAAGCTTGCAGATTCTGCTGGCTGATAGGAGGAGATCCGAGTCTCACTGAGCTCTCCCTTCATCCGTTTGGGAGGAGTAGGTGAGAGCGCAGGACAGGGTAGACATGCAACTTGTAGTGCACCATCCCAAGAGCTCATTCTAACCTTCCTCCTCAGACTGTGGCCCTCTGACCACAGGAGCTTCCAGCTGCCATGGGGGTGGCAGGGTTTGGTGGTCTGCAGCAAAACACCCTCACCTTGAAGGTCAGCACTTCAAATTTCCTTGTGTTTGCCTCCAGGTGATAGGACGCTATGGGATTCTCCCGGTTATCTTCCCCAGATTCCTCTCCAGCAGCTCAGCAGTGATGCACCTTTGCTTTCAGCTGTAGAGCCCACAGCAGGGTCCAGGCTACATTCAGTGTTCACTACAGCATCTCTGCTCCTGGTCCCTCACTATTCACCAAGCAACGTCTACGCAGGCAGTTGACGCAAGTGGTGGGGGAGCCGGAAGCCAGCTCCAGCCCCTGGGATCTCTCTGCCCTGCCTACTCATCCCTGCTGTTAGAAGTGGCCGTGGCCACTGGCAAGAGCTGGGACCTCCAGCTACATCTGCCGGAAGATACAGCATCTCTGTGTGGTCCTCAGAGGGAGCCCAGCACTGCTGACAACATCTCCACTCCCTCACTTTCCACCTCGGCTCAGCCTGCCCCAGTGCACACTGCAGATCAATGCTCCCTGGCAATTAAGCCCTTCATTGCTAGGTACATTCCCAAAGTCTGCAGAGGAAGACCACAGCATGGGCAGATGCTGTCCACAGCCCCTTCTATGCCAGAAGAAAGAAAAAGACAGAAGAAAAGACAACCCAGGCTAACACAGCTTGCTGCTCCTCTTCTGAGCTGCTGGAATGCTCAATGCTGTTCTGGCAGCAACATCTTAATGCCAAATCAAAAGGTGGGGCAATAAATAGACACCAGCAGGAGCTTTACAACAATGCCTTGTACTGGACATACCACGAAACAGATGCTCTGATTAGAGTTTGAAAGCCTACACACCACCACTCAAGTTATCCTGCCCTTTCCCATCCTAAAAATCCTAATTAAGCACCTTGAAGGTGAATTAAACTCCTCGAAGGCATCAGCCCAAATACTACTAGAAGATGGGACATTGACAGTCCTAGGGAACTGTGCAGGGAGGATAAAGAAGAGCAATTCCTGCCTGTGAAAAAAGATGGTTAGAAGATGAGTCTCAGTCTCTTTTTGACATCAGACCCAGCCTCACCTCCATAACTTGGCATTGCTTGTTTAGATCCCATCCCCACACCCAGCTGCTCAGGGATGTAGCCTAGATGCTTACTGACAAGGTTTAGTGGTGGCCTGGCAGTGCTGTGCTGACAGTTGGACTCAACAATCTTAAAGGTCTTTTCCAACCTGAATTATTCCATGATTCTCTGATTCCTCTAGTCCAGCTCCACTCACCACTCAACTGCTTTTCCTGCCTGTGTGGGACCTGCTATAGCTCTCCTGTCCCAGTTCCGCTGCTTTCATCCTGCAAACTGAGTAAGGTAAGGCGGGTCTGTGCCCCATGCCAACCTCCACCTAAGCATCTTGTTCTATATGATGGGAGTTCACATCTCACTGCAGCCCTGCACGGGTTGTGAAGCCTTTGGTGGACACACAAGATGAACAGACAAGAGTGATTACACCCACTAAACCTAAAAAAAGAAAGTTTGGGGAGGGTTTTTTCCTCTCTCTAAATTACTCCACAGATCAGTAACCACAAAGCAAACAATTGCCATCTGCAAAGGCAGTATTCTCCTTGCAGGAAGGAGAGGGGGTGTAGAAGGTGCTCCCAGGAGAGGGTTCAGCTGCTAAGCAGGATGTTCTGAGGAAAGACAATGAAATCAGAGCTGCTTGAAAGAAGGCAGGTGGTTTGTATCTCTTTTTCTTTTCTTTTTATTGCACACCGGGATTTGTTACTGGGGACAGACCCAGTTGCCAGCAGTGAGACACGCAGGCAAGAAGCCTCCACTTTGGGTTCTTCCTCTCCATTAGCAGCAGAGATGCACTTTGCTCTCAAAGCCAAGAGCTATTACCTGCATTTTGTGGGAGGCAAAGCTGCTGACCCAGTGGAAAGTGTTTCTGTCCATAGCAGTGAGGGTAAAACCACATCATCTTTAAGCTCCCTTCTAACTCAAACCACTCTATGACTCTAAGGGTGAAGAACACGTCCAGAGCAGGACTGAAAATAGAGTCCATAGGTCCAGTTCCCACCTTCTGGCTGTTGAAAGAAAAGGAACAGATTCTTTTTGGTGCAACTTCCCCTTCCACTTTCCCCTGCACAGAATGAAGGTAAGGGAAGCCCATGCAGCAGAGGAGGGATCTCCTGGCTTCTCCCAGCTCATTACTACACCGCTCATTCTGCATTGCTCTGCTACTATCAATCTGATGACAGTCCCGAAGACACCAGGAAATACCTCATTTTCACAAGCATGCAGAAGACCCATCTGCTCACAGAGAAGCTGTAATCTTAGCTGCATCATCATCCTCATCTTAACTCTAACTTTTCCCCTAGCAATTCAAATTAGCCTTAATATTTTCCTAGCAATAAAGAGCAGGAAATTGGAGGTTTCAATGTGATTCTCAGACACATCCAATCCCCCAGGTCAAAAACTTACTTGCCCCTTGAGCAAGTTAAAGTTTGAAAGCTTAACTAAAAGGATTTTTCTTTTTCATTTTAGCCAAATAACTCCAATCCTACAAGGCATTTAGCAGAAATTCACTTTAATTTCACACATCCACGCCCCAGCAGAAATGCATTAAAGACATTAACATTACAATGAATTTAATCCAAATCTATATTATAATAGGGCCAGATGTTTGCTCTGACAATGAGCTCAGAGGAACTTACACACTTATTTACACCAGCTGGAAATCTGGAAGAGAGCAGAAGGGAAACATCTGAGTTTTGCAGAGTACTGTAAAGATGTGCACGGAAAGAGAAGATCTGCAGCAGAGCAGTGTTCTTGTTTCAGGTGTCACCTCCAATCCAGATGGAGACAGTAATTTGCTCAGGCATTGCTACCACAGAACTGACTTGGTAACTTGCTCAATGGACAGCAGCTGTCACCTGTGGTAATGACAGAGGTCACCTCTGAGACCCGATGGTGATTGTAAGAGCCTTTGCTGCAGTACCTAATGGGGGAGTGAGTGCAGTTCTGCCAGACTGATCTCTTATAGAGGCAGGCAACTTCTGGGGAGAGTCCAGCAGAGACTACAAAGATGCTGAGGGGACAGCACATCTGTGATGTGAAAAGGCTGAGAGACCTGCGTCTGTTTAGCCTGAAGAAGAGCAGCCTGAGAGAGGCTCTCCTCAATGTTCAACAATTGAGACATGCTAAATGCAGAGACACGGGACAAAAAGATGGGGCCAGACTCTTTTCACTGGTGCCCAGCAACAGGACAAGGGACCAGTGTGCACAAACCGGAGTCCAGGAGGTTCCATCTGACTATGAGGAGAAACTTATCTGCTGTGAGTGTGCCGAAGGCCAGCAGCAGGCTGCCCAGAGAGGTCGTGGAGTAGTCTTCTCTGGAGAGATTCCAAATTCCTCTACACACTGTGATCCTAGACAACCTGCTCTAGGTGACCCTGCTTTAGCAGGAGGGTTGGATTAGACAATTCCCAGAGGTCCCTTCCAGCCTCTATCACGATGGGATTTTGTAATGCTTTATATCTCCCTATATTAATCATAGAATGGTAAGGTTGGAAGGGACCTCAAGGATCATCTAGTTCCAACCCCCTGCCATAGGCAGGGACACCTCCCACTAGTACAGCTCACTCAAGGCCTCATCCAACCTGACCTTCAACACCTCCAGGGAGGGAGCAGCCACCGCTTCCCTGGCCAACCTATGCCAGTGCCTCACCACCCTCACTCCAAAGAACTTCCTCCTGACATCCAGTCTAAATCTCCCCTCTGCCAGTTCAAACCCATTGCCCCTTGTCCTGTCATTGCAAGACCTTGTCAATAGTCCCTCCCCAGTCTTCCTGTAGGCCCCCTTCAGATACTGGAAGGCTACTCTAAGGTCTCTTCAAGGTCTTCTCTTCTCCAGGCTGCAGAGCCTCAACTCTCTCAGTCTGTCCTCATAGCAGAGCTGCTGCAGCCCTCTGAGCATCTTTGTGGCCTCCTCTGGACTCACTCCAACACTTCCATGTCCTCCCTGTGCTGGGGGCTCCAGAACTGCACACAGGACTCCAGGAGGGGTCTGACAAGAGCAGAGTAAAGGGGCAGAATCCCCTCCCTTGCCCTGCTGCCCACACTGCTCTTGCTGCAGCCCAGGACTCAGTTGCTGTCTGGGCTGCATGCACACACTGCAGGCTCATGTTGAGCTTTCCATCAACCCAGACTCCCAGGTCCATTTCCTGTTACCACCACTGTTTGCACCAACAGCCAAGGACCACTATGGAGAAGTTACTAACCTACATTTTGTTTTCAGTTTCGAGCAAAAACAAAGACAGAGATGAAAGCCCAGGCACATTTTTCGCTCTCCCACCTACATACCATTCATTCTCCATTCAAAAGGACTACAACACTTGCAAGAAATACTGAATTATCCTGAAAAAGAGGACACCCATGCACAAAAGAGGTGACTGACACCTGTGAAAACATTTCCCAACTAATTCCAGTGGGGGGCGGGGAAATACCAAAACAAAAAAACCTCATCCAAAGCAAACCTGGAGGTATCCCTAGAAGTGACACATGGGAAGGATTTATGTTGCACAGTGATAAGTGTGTTCTGTTATTTGGGACCCAATGTACTTTTATTGTGCAAGATATCTAATAATGCTTATGCAGTTGGGTTCAGAGGTTCCTGCTTTGCTTGCAAGAGATCCCTACAGAGACAAAAATAAATGATGTGAGGGAAAGATTAATTTACTGTATATGTACTCTCTAGAACTCCCTGAAAGGCGGTTGGAGTCAGGTGGAAGTCTGTCTCTTCTCCCAAGGAACAAGCAACAGGACAAGAGGAAATGGCCTCAGGTTGTACCAGGAGAGGTTTAGGTTGGACATTGGAAGAAAATTGTTCACTGAAAGAGTTCTCAAACACTGAAACAGGCTGCCCAGGGAGGTGGTTGAATTCCCATCACTGAAGGTGTTTAAAAGCCACAGAGACATGATGCTGAGGCACACAGCTTAGTACCAGCCTGGGTAGAGTTAAAGAATGGTTGAATGGTTTAACTCAATCTTCTTAGAAAGTCTTTTCCAACTGGAACAATTCTATCAATCTATGATGACAACAGACCTGAGCATGAAGGAAAATTTAATTTTTCTTCCTAATTCTTCTCGTTCTACTCTCAACAACCCACTCTCAAAATCTGGTTGTAGGAAATCTGTCCATAACAGGAAGAAGTAGAGTGATTTTTAAACCACATTTAGGTACTGTGCCTCATGGTTTGTTCCACCAAGCTCCATCCTGCAGCTGAAACACCACACTGGGCACTATGGCAGCTCTTCTCAACAGTACCTGTGTCTGTGATTTTGGGCAACTTGGGGAAAAAAATAAATAATATCTCATTTCTGTGCCCCTGAGATATCACTGAACAAATGAGTAAGAATAGGTAGAGCAAAACATTATGTGTTCAAATGCTGAGCTGTCACAACAGCTGCTGGGTTGTTATTCTTTGGACATCCTTGGGAACTCAGCACAAACACATTAAGCTGGAAGAAGAGAGTAGCAACACATCTCCCTGGCTGGTCCTTACACAAAATGCCTTTTTTTTTTTTTTTAATTGTTATTGCTCAAAACTACACATTATTTGGACACAGCTCATTAGGATGAGCAGACAGTGCAGGAAGAGAAGTGGTCCACACCCTGAAAAAAAAAAAAAAACCTTTTATCGCCAGCATTTCAAGCTGAAGACAGACAGACATTTTTTGGAGGTTAGAAAAGCCATTTTACTTTGGAGCTTGTAAACTTCTACCCCTCTCTGGGAATCCAGGAAATTAGAAAATACTCTAAGAAAGAGGCTTTCTGGGGAGCATTATCCAGTCTGGAAATAAAGTAGCTCCCACATCACACGGATTTGGGACACAGGCATTCCCTAGGCTTGGGATGTTCAAAACGTTGATGCTGACTCCAGCCCAGCTCATCTCTAACTACCTCCTTGCTGACGAGCTGCAGGGTTTTGAAATCCCAGTCCCCTGGCACTCTGTTCCAAGTCTATTCTGCTGTGCACACACACACACACCATGAAGGAGGTCCCAAAGCAAGCAGCAAGAAGTGGCAACTGAAAGCACCTCAGCAAGGGGGTGCCCATGCACACAGCACAGTGTAGCTGCGCATAGCAAGCAGTACATATGTCTGATTTTAGATTTAAAGCTTTGAGGAAGTAAACACCAGCAAAGCATGGGAGGTCTGCATGGAGAGCATGAGCTCTCACCCAAGTGGTGTCTGAGAGGTCTTGTGGATCTGCTCAATAGCTTTGCTTTCTAAAGGACTGGTCCAGCACTGCCTTTGAATTCATCTTTGAGGCGCTAGCACAGAGCACACATGGTCCTAACCACAGAAGGTTCAGCAGTATAAAGCTTTACAAGAAGTCTTGAGAAAAGACAGAGCTCTGCCTGTGCAGAGGATTAAGCCAAAGCAGAGGAAAAGTTTACAATTTACCATCAGTACCCTTTTTACCTTCAAATAACAGTTCATGTGTCCTATGGGCAAAAACCACTGTGACCACAAGTCTTCTAAATTTGAGTTATTGTAGGAAAAGGTCCTGTTACAAGCCATGGAGATCTATCAGGGGGTTACAGTAGCAGACATTTTATAGCCTTGCTGTTGTTCAGGCAGTTGACTTCAGAGCAGAAAAGCAATCTCAGGGAAGTCTGAAAGAAAAAGATATTCTTATGTAGCCTATAAATACCATTGACCCAAACTGGGAGGTGCTTACCCTGGCAGATTTTCAAGATGCTGTATAAAGAAACCAGATCCCTCTGCCCATGATTGAATCCACTCTTGGTGGAGAAACTGCTAAACAAGGCAAAATGTGAGCCTGCTTCCAACTTTAGACAGCCCAGCCTAAAAGGTGAATGATTAGGTCATTGGTGATGAGAAGGTAAAGAATTAAGAGAAACAAGTCCATGTGGCTGGCAGCATCCAGGTCAGAGACCAGATGAAGCAAAGGGTGAAGAAATGAAGGACCAGCAGCAGGAAGGAGAAGTATTCACAAGGTCTTGCAATGACAGGACAAGGGGCAATGGGTTTAAACTGGCAAAGGGAAGATTTAAAATGGATGTTAGGAGGAAGTTCTTTGCAGTGAGGGTGGTGAGGCACTGGCACAGGTTGCCCAGGGAGGTTGTGGTTGCTCCCTCCCTGGAGATGTTCAAGGCCAAGTTGGCTGAGGCCTTGAGTAACCTGTACTAGTGGGAGGCGTCCCTGCCTATGGCAGGGGGTTGGAACTGGATGACCCTTGAGGTCCCTTCCAACCTTACCATTCTATGATTCCATGATTCTATTCCTAGACCATGTAGCAGACTTGATAACATTTTCCTAGAAAGCTTTATGGACAAAGTTAGAAGCAGCAAACTGGAAACTCTCAAATGGAGAAGCTTCCCACTGAAAAGCTGTAGGTTTGTTTGGTTTGGTCTTTTTTTTCCCCCAATATTAATCACAAATTCATTGGAGAAAGTTTGCAGCAGTTAGAAATTTTGTTGCACCCTTTCTTCACATAGTGATTATAGAGTGAAACGCTGTCCTTGATATTCCAGATGGAGACCATTCCATCTAAGTTTGCTCAAATTCACCATTATTCATCCCAGATAAGAGCTTTCTCAATAAGATGTAAGAACTTTCCAAGGAGAAGAATTTTGGTTTTCATCTCTTTGCAGTCACCACCCCATCATCAGAGAGCATCTGGCTTACAAGAACCTCAGACTCACCTAGAAACGTCTTCACAAGGTTTTTCTTTTTATGCTCAGAGGATGCACTCAGCATTATTAAAAGTGATAAGTATGATTTGAAAAAGGTCCTGCTTCTAATCAGAGATAGAGAGGAAAGAGGATGCAGCTGAACCAAGAAGGGAAAAAAGATGAAGACGACTCAGTGAAGTGACCTACTCCTTTCATCGCTTTCCAATCTGTTTTCACACTTTGCTCATTCTGAAAAATGGACAAAGATCCTGTGCAAAGAGAAGAAGAAGAAAGAAGAAAGGAAAGGTTTCCTTCTGTAAAGTCAGATTGAATTTCCGCAGCGGGAAGGCAGGGTAGGATGATGTCATCCCACCTCCTGCTTTCCATCAATAGGACACACTGAATGTGTATCACTAGTTAGAGGGGAAACCCCAGAGTAGTCATGGATCACAGCTAGGTTAAAAGAAAGGAAATAAGCTAATTTCCTCTTCAAATACAAAGCATTATTATGAACAACTTGCATTCAGCTAAGTCCTCACCACCCTCATGAAACAATGATGCATCACCAAATCAGTATTACCCAGGTAAGGAACAGAAGCCAAAAGAAGACCTTGAATTCAAAGTCAAAATCTGAAGTCACAGTATCACAGTATCACCAGGGTTGGAAGAGACCTCAAAGATCATCAAGTCCAACCCATCACCACAGACCTCAAGACCAGACCATGGCACCAAGTGCCACGTCCAAACGCACCTTGAACACCTCCAGGGACGGTGACTCCACCACTTCCCTGGGCAGCCCATTCCAGTAGCCAATGACTCTCTCAGTGAAGAACTTTCTCCTCACCTCCAGACTAAACTTCCCCTGGTGCAGCTTGAGACTGTGTCCTCTTGTTCTGGTGCTGCTTGCCTGAGAGAAGAAGGTAACCTCCTCCGGGCTACAACCACCTTTCAGGTAGTTGTAGACAGCAAGAAGGTCCCCCCTGAGCCTCCTCTTCTCCAGGCTAAACAATCCCAGCTCCCTCAGCCTCTTTTCATAGGGCTGTGCTTGAGGCCTCTCACCAGCCTCGTTGCCCTTCTCTGGAAGTCAATTCTCAAGGGTTCCTTGAAGCCTCATCTCACAGAATGTATTCTCTGTATTCTCCCAGAGCTGGATCCATGCTCAAATACCTCTGGATCTGAGAGTTAACTTCTTCTTTGTCTGGTTGTGGTTGGTCTGGATGGGTTGAGAGACTGGAACACAACGAAGCAGTCTTTGAAGACATCAACTGTGTGGCATTTGTTGCTAGTGGTTAATATCCTGGAGCATGTCAGAAGCATCCTCAGATTAATTTCAAGAAATGAGCATAGGAGTATCCAAATGATTTGTCCTGCACTGGCACAAGGCAAGTCCTGGACTCCAGGTAGCGCCACTCTGCAAGGTGACTCACCACAGAAAGAATTTGGTGTTTTTCCAGGTTCTGGGAACTGGTAATGGTATGCAGAGCTAAAAGCCCATTCAAAAGCAACCCACATCAATACAGCCCAAAGAGGCTGTATTTTGAGGGGTTACCAGAAACAAGCTGGAGAGACTTTGGGCTGCGTGTTTGGCAAGTGCCCATTCCAAGAAAAGGCCACCAACACTGGCATCCCTTCTCAGCCCTTTTAGAAGCCAGAATGAGGGATCTCTCTAGCTGCAAGACCACCCCAGAGAATGGGAAGCGTTTCAGCAAACGTGACATCTGCGCTGTGGTCATTATGGTGGACACCTGTGCATAGGAGGAAAAATGCCACCAAGCCCCAAGCCTTATGGTGCTCCAGACAAGCACCACACAGCCACCAGTCCTCCTGGATCCAGCTGTTCCCATACTGCTGAGCACATCTGGGAGCCCAGCCACCAGGAATAATACAACTAAAACCAGCTGGATCAGGAAATTAAAAGGGGAGAGAGAGGATCAAAATGCCACACTAAAGCAGGCTCCATCAGGCTTGATTCGCAGAATGCAAATAAAACTAGAAATAATTTTGTTTGCTGCGATCCAGAGACAAAACACATCTAACCTTATCTGCAAGGATCGTGACAAACCCAAAGCAGAGGCTGTGCCTTCCCAAGCAGACATGGAGTAGACCAAGAAAAGAGAACCAGGGACAGTTCATCTCAGTGTTAGCGCCTCACAATTAATTCCGCCTGTTCGCGCGCAGAGGAGTTTGCTGAAATTTAAGCAAAGAGCAGCAAACCTCAAAAGAAGAGGAGAAATCTCACTGCATCCCCAAAGTATGCAGCCGTGGAGATGTTGCAAAGATGCCAACTAGCAGAAAATGAGGAGGGAACACAGCATTCTGAAGAAACCTCCTCATTTTTCCCATTGAGGAGCTGAGCCAATCCAAAGGAGAGAGGAGAGGAGCTCAAACCTTCCCCTTAAATCAGGGGAGGAGGGAAAGAAAACACTGTAATTTCAAAATGAGGAGACCACACAGTAAAAGGAGAAATAAAAATAGCAACAGTGAAAGTAAGCTCCTTCTCCCTCTGTCCTTCCTTATTTAACCATTTTTTTTCAGAACTAACCATACAAGATATATCAAGTTTGAAAGCTTTATCAGTTTTCTGCCCACAGTCCATCTATGAGGGTTGTGGTACTCAGGATACGCTCTAAGGCAGCTCACACAAAGCTTTTACAGAAGATAGGAGAACCTCAAAGGTGTTGAGGCCAAAACCAAGCAAGACTAGGAAGAAGATGAGGTGTTCAAGGATGCAAAGGGCAGCCAGACTACAATGAAAGTTCACCTTTTAAAGGGAAGCCTTGAGGAGAAATGGAAAACACAACAGGGTGTTCTGCGCTTGGTGCAGAAAGAGTAGCCACTGAGGTGTATCAGAAGTCTACAAAACCTATAAAGTATGGAAAATGCCTTTAAGATAATCGAGTCCAATCATCAGCCCAGCACTGCCAGGTCACCACTAAACCACATCCCTCTCTTTTCAGTAGCGTCCTGTGGGACACGGAGACAAGAGGCAAGGTACACAAATTGGAACACAGAAAGTTCCACCTCAACATGAGGAAAAACTTCTTTACTGTAAGGGTGACAGAGTGCTGGACCAGGTTGCCCAGACAGGTTGTGGCACCTTCTCTTGTCAAGACATGCTCCTGTGTGACCTGTCCTAGGTGATCCTACTTTAGCAGGAGGGTTGGACTTGGTCTCCAGAGATCCCTTCCAAACTCTACCATTCTATGACTGAGTTGAGACTAAGCCTTTGACAGGTCCAGTAGTAGTGGGACATCTGAGCTACAAGAAGAGTCCTGAAAACTGAAGAAACTTGGTGTTGGACACCCTGAGCCATTGAGCCATGCAGTGCTGACTTCTGTGGTTTCACCTGCTCCTTCCCTGCCCTTGTCTCCCTTCTCCTTTCCTTCACCTCATTTGCACTTTGCTTATACTCTGTTTCTTGTTCTGCCTGGGCATCACACTCATCATGACAGATCCCAGCCATGTCCTCCAGGCATTTCCGTGATAACACTAAATAACACTTCTAATAATATTGAGATGATCCAAAGAGCCATCACAGGAAGTTTTAGCACTCCATCTCTCCTCAGCAGTTTTCCCCTCCAGTATCTAACTTACACAGTGCTGAAGTTCCTTGAAACTGTCTTACCAAGATTCAGGGTTAAAGATGAAAGAAGGTTTTCTTCTTAAGCTTCTAAAGTTCACATGGAAAGGCCTTTTTTGGCTAAAACCCCTTGAGCTTATTCTTAGCTCATAAGTGAGTTGGATTTGTGGAAAGTCTGGAGAAAGTTGGACAAGTTTGCACCAGGAGCAGATCAAAACCAGAACAACCTCCCCAGAGACTCTGGGCACACTGTTGCGTGTCACCCTCGCATGCAGGACAGCAGGGTTGTCAAACTGGACACAGGTTCAGACACAACTCTGGTGTTTATTCAATAAGCACGTGGACTTCATGGTGAAAAAATAACCCTCAGCAATTCCTCACTGAGAAATTCAGGTGGACGCTGAGGCCTTTCTCTGACACAAAACACTCTGCAAGCCCAACGCTCTGCACTCCCACAGACAAGGTGCAGGGAGTACCTTTTCCCTCTCTCCTCCTGAGGATCTGGCTGTCTATTCTGGCTTTCCTTGCAACACCTTTATCGCCCCAACATCCTTTCCCAGACAGCAGCGCTTCCCCACGTCACAGCTCAGACCGCAGGACATTGACATGATGGAACAGTTTGCAAAGGTCAAGATGATTATTTGAAGCTCTCAAAACGTCTGGATTCCTTCAGGATTTCCCTGGACTTTCTCTCTTAATAAAAAAAAAACTATGGAATGAAGGAAGGGGGGCAGGAGGGGCAGCCAGCCCTAGCTCCAGGTGCAGCCCACCCTAAACTCTTCCCAGCCAGCTGAGCTCCCCTATGGGCATCTGCTCAAACCCCTAACATAAGCAGGAGTGATCAGGTGGTCATGAGACATCCAACTGCTGTCAGGAAATTTCTCCACCGTGGTTTGAGGTTATGTTTTTCGATATTATTTGCCTCAATCTCTCTTTTCTTCTCTTGAAAATAATCAGTTTGCTCAGATTCTTGTGGTGAAAAGCTTCCAGTAAGTTCCAGTGTGGAATCCAGGCAGAAGGACAGATTATCTGCTTGCAGTAGGACACCTCACTTAGAGCAGGCCTAATAACATAAAAAATGATATATTTTAAGTCTTGCTCCCTCAATAATACCTTTTAATGTACTCAACTTATTTTAACATTATAAATAAAAGTGTTGGCACAGGCAGAGGTTTCTTTTGGAAGGGGGAGGCAGCATGCTCTCCAGCTCCTTAGACTCTCTGAGGTTTGGTTGCCAACCTCAGAGCTGGAACTCCAAGTTACTTTAATAAGCAAAATATTCCAATTTCCATGTATTGTTGCACTTCAGAATGGATCCAGTTCTTGGGAGCGATGATGAAAAGCTGCAAATGTCTTCAGAGCAAAAGGCAAACCTCATCAAAACCGTATTACAGATCATCATGATGGGGCCCCAACTGTCACCTGGACACTTGGCTTCATTCTCCTCCAGAAGAGGACCAGTTGTCATTTGCCATGCTGGTGTCTCATCTCCATCAGCTCCCAGGTCTCTCTTGCTGCTGATCGTTTGGTTGCTCTTACCATGCTAGCCTCTGTTCAACAGAAGCCAAAAGATCAAGCCCACATCCCTCTGCTACTCTAAAAAAAAAAAAAAAAAAAAAAGGAAAACTACAAAACCCAGACCCCAAACTTGGTACTTTCAAGATCATCCTGTAGGAGATTGGAAATAGCCCTGAAAAGATCTTATCAGTGGTGTTTTCCATAGCTGCATGAACAAAATTTTCTCTCCTTTTTGTTTTCAATCATTCCAGTGTAAATTGGAAGCACCAGGGGATTTTTCCACATGTGCTAACACATTGCCTACATCCCCTTGGACGCGGGTCTGTTCTTGTAGAGATGGTTCATGTGCTGCTGACAGCACTAAGCACCTCGTTCTCCAAGAAAGAGCTGAAAGCTTTTAGCTGGGGAAAAAAAAAACAAACCCACCAAACACAAAAACTTGGCAACAAGGCAGTATCACCAGCACCCGTCTTCACAGATGGCCAAGATACAAATACCTACTCAGATCATGGTCCCAGAGGTACCAAAAACTCAACGTTGCCTTCAGACCTTCTGGAGACAGATTGCCTTCCTGGATAAATGGTATTGTTGCTTCCAATGACTTCCCCAGGAAGAAGGGCAGCCACTGAGCTTGGGGGGATTGCTGGCTGCCGCACAGAGCCGCTCTCCGATATTCCCTGGCTCTATCACCTCCCCAGCACCATGCTCTCCAGTTGTGCACGGAGCTCACCCCGCGGCCCGGCGGAGATTCCCCAGGCACCGCCTTCCATACGATAGGCTTTTCTTTTGCCAAAAAACACTGCACAGCACTGACCTCGGCGTTCTGGCAGCGCCGCCTCTCGTGGAACACGCATCTGCTTTCGCATCCAACTAGGATAACCGAGCTTGTTTTCCTTGTAATTCTGATACAGCTGCACGGCCGAAGAGTTATAGATGGAGCTGTTGTGGAGTAATTGACCTGGTCTGCTGCGCCCCAGAACAATGATCGCAAGCAGACCAGCTGAAGAGTGGGTGTGGAACTGGCGCAGCTAAACCAAGGGGTCCCCACCCCATCAACTTCTCCTTTCCCCAAAGGTCTCATTATTAATAAAAAAGGGTGTGTCGACATCACGCCAAGAAACCAGAGAGGGATTTCGGTTGCATAAAGAGGGCGAGCTGCTCTCAGCCTTGCAAAGGTTTGGGGTCTGATCCCAGTGAGAACAATGGAAACGTGTCCAAGGATGAGTTCTTCCACTATCTGTCCAGCAACGTCATTTTTAACAAGTCTGCTCAGGTATGCCCACCCACACTATACATTGTCAAACTCCCATCCTTGCTTTCTCCTCATGTTTATGCCCTCGCTTTCTCCAACTAGGACATGTATCCAGGAGCATCCTACAGTGCTCAGACTCGGGCCCAAAGATCACAGAATGGTCTGGATTGGAAGGGACCTTAAAGATCAGCTAGTTCCCTGCCATGCACAGGGACACCTTCCACTAGATCAGGTTACTTAAGGCTCCATCTCCAACCTGGCTTTGGACACTGTCAGACTTGGAACTTTCACCACTTCTCCAGGGAATCTGTTCCAGTGCCTCACTACCATCATGGGGAAGAATTTCTTCCTGGTGTCTAATCGATCCACCTTCTTCCAGTTTGAAGCCATCATCCCTCACCCTGTTGCTCCATGCCTTTATAACAAGTCCCTCTCCAGCTCTCCTGTAGTCCCCTTGAAACACTGGAAGGCTGCAATAAGGTGTCCCAAATCCTTCTCTTTTTCCAGGCTGAACGACCCCAACTCTCTCAGCCCGTCTTCACAGGAGAGGTAGGAAATAAATAGATAGATCCACCATCTAGCCCTATCTTCCCGCCCCACACCCTTCAGCCATTGCTGAGCATTGAGAAGACCCCCCTCTCAGACTGCTCTTCTTCAAGCTAAACAGCCCTAGGTCTCTCAGTTTTACCATAGAAAGTAGATTAGAGCATCCCAAAACAGTGACACAAGCCACTTCACTCTGAAAATACATCTCAAAAAGTCTCTCCTCATTTTTAAGTCTTTCTTCCCACACAGAAAACATCAGATTCAATTTCCCACTTCACATGGAGGGCGAGTTACAACAGCTCAATCTCAGCCAGCCCTCCCTGCTAACAAATACATCCTGAGCCTATCAATCCTCCCAAAACTTCTGGAATGGCTTGTGTTTATAAAGGCAAGACCTACAGCAGGACACTCAAAATGTTTCATACTATGCTATGCTACAGTGCCTTCTTGACTGGCATGTCCAAAAAACACTTGGAATAGATAAAGTTGGGATCAGAGCTCGCAAGCCTTTTTCCGTTAGCTGGGAACTCATATCCAAAGCCAGTAGTGTTGAGGAAAAGGGAGACAGGAGGGTGAAAAGAAGATATTGTCATGAAAGGCACTGGAATTGTCCAGAAACACAAAAAAATCTCCCTGCAGGAGCCATATCCTGTTTTATACACACATCTGAATTCAACACATCACTGAAATCTCTTTGCAGAAGCTCTGTGATAGAACAATTAACATCAAAAGCTGTGCTAGTTTGAGGTTAATTGGAGTATTTTAATGAAAAAAAGTTAGATGATAGGCTGTGAAAAGCAAACAATGGTGATGTCTACTTCACTCATAGGCTTGCTGAGATGTATAAAAACAAGGACACAAATACAGATGAGAGAGAGTATCTCTCTCTGGGAGCTGCTGTGTCTTCTGGCCTTCCTGCTGTGTAATCTAACTAACCACTCTGCTTCTAACCTCCCTTGCCCATCCTTCAAACTTACCTTGCACATAAGCAGACTCTGGGATAGGGTAGAGGGGTGGAAACAAGGTGGTTGGGAGCCCCTCCTGGGGTGTTGTGTTTCTGTATTACCTTTAACTTGTATATTTCTGTAAATATTCCTGTCTATTCTGTATATATCTGTTTATATATTGTGCTAAGCTGTAAATAGAGCTTCATTCCTTAACTTCCAGATGGCTGAGTCTAGTCTGGGTGATTTTCGTAGAGTGCAGGGTGGGGCAGGTAACTCCCAAGCCATCACGAAGGCCAACCCCAAGTGTCCTAGGAACAGCAACATCACCAGTCTTTCTTCCAGGTTCTGCTCTTGATTCATCTCCACAGGAAAAAATAAATACCCCAAATATTTAACAGAGATATGGAATAATCTTCCATATAGAAGTATTTTTGTTTGCTGTGAATCTTAGGTCCTGAGGAGCTTTTCAGGTTGCAGGCGAACTGAAAAGAGCAACACAGAGCTTCCTCATTTAGCACATCTTAGACAACCATAGAACGGTTTGGGTTGGAAGGGACTTTTAAAGGTCATCTAGTCCAACCCCACTGCAGTCAGCAGAGACATCTGCAACTGCAGCAGGTTGCCCAGAGCCCCAAACAATCTGACCTGGAATTGTTCCAGTTCTGGGTCCCTCAATTTAAGAAGAGCATTGAGGTGCTCGAGCATGTCCGGAGAAGGGCAATGAGGCTGGTGAGAGGCCTCCAGCACAAGCCCTGTGAAGAGAGGCTGAGTGAGCTGGGATTGTTTAGCCTAGAGAAGAGGAGGCTCAGGGGAGACCTTCTTGCTGTCTACAACTACCTGAAGGGTGGTTGTGGCCAGGAGGAGGTTGCTTTCTTCTCTCAGGCAACCAGCACCAGAACAAGAGGACACAGTCTCAAGCTGTGCCAGGGGAAATTTAGGCTGGAGGTGAGGAGAAAGTTCTTGACTGAGAGAGTCACTGGCTGCTGGAATGGGCTGCCCAGGGAGGTGGTGGAGTCACCGTCCCTGGAGGTGTTCAAGGCAGGTTTGGACGTGGCACTTGGTGCCATGATCTAGTCTTGAGGGCTGTAGTAATGGGTTGGACTTGATGATCTTTGAGGTCTCTTCCAAACTTGGTGATACTGTGATCTCCCACCTCTCTGGTTAACTGGCCATAGCAGTGGATAAATGATCTGCACATCCTCCCTTCTTTAGGGTGGGAAAGTGCCCAATTTCAGGGCTGGATGATGTAGTCCTGGCTCCAGTTTTAATCCAACAAGCTTCCAGGTTGGCAGGAAGAATGGCATAAGTGAACTAGACAAAACTCAATTACAGAAGTGATGGAAAAAGCATATAAAGTAAAACTCAAGAACCATAATTCAACAGCCTGTGTTACAAGGGAGCCATTAAAAAAAAAAAAAGTCATATTAGTGGTCTCTGAGCCCAAAATTTGATGAATTTATGAACCATCAACAGCGCAGCAGGTTGGAAGCCCTGACTTCACAAGTGATCAGCACCAGACTTTTCAGGGAAATTAAACCCTCCCCAGAATGTGCCCCGGCTTGGAGATCAGCACCACCAGGGACTTCTCCCTTGGCTGAGCAGAAGAGTACGATAAGGAAAGATTTGCTCACGTGCGTGTTTCTGAGAGATCTCAGTGTGTTCAAACTTGGCTACCCTTCGGCACTTAAATACACTCCAGACCTGGATGGCTCCAAGGGACAGCTTTGTCTGCAATCTCCAGACCTCCAGGAAATCAATGGAAAACTTTTATAGTTAGCATGAAACAGGGGTCAAGGGCAGAGCATGTGTACAGCGCGTGAGTGTCGAGATGCACGCTAAGGAAAACAGATTTGTGCGTCGAAGTTGGAAGGGTCGTGGACCATCTAATCACTGGGGGACCAGCTCCTCCACCCCCATCACATCACAGGGAGGGAAATGGAGGGGCTGTTATCTTCCATGTGTGGGCCAGGAAAACCAAAGTCATACGTTCACCCTTTCCAATGCGAGATGATAGATGTGAAGTGATGCCTAAAGGCAGCACAGGAGACATCGCTCATCGCAAGGATGGAAAAAGGGGGGAAGCTGAGTGACTCACAATGTGCAGCCTGCTCTGCCATCTGCTCCTGGAACTGTTAGCTTCTACACTGGCCATTCCACAAGGCTTGTGGAAAAGTAACAATCCTGTGCCAATCCTCACTGGTTGGAGTTTCTCAGGACTATATTTAGTCCTTTTCTGGGGAGGAAAAGGGTGCTATTGGTTGTTACTAGCACAAAAACATATGATTCAATCAGCAACAGCGTTTGATTCCACTGGACCACAGTATCATGTGAGTCCTTCTGACAGCCACAATTCCCTGTTCCCAACTTCCTAAGCACTTTGGAGCATGATTCTCCTTGTTTACTACATGCTACAGCACACATAGAACAAAAAGAGAGACTTGCTGAATGCTGAAATGTAGACCCACCATGTCCCATCCAGATCACAGCAACACAGCTTAGGACTGGGAAACAATCTGTTGTACAACATGGTTTAACCCATAAATCTCTGTGATTTCACTGGCACACCACACATGGAACACAAAGAGAGACTTGTTGCATGCTGAAATGTAGACCCACCATGTCCCATCCAGATCACAGCAACACAGCTTAGGACTGGGAAACAATCTGTTGTACAACATGGTTTAACCCATAAATCTCTGTGATTTCACTGGCACAGCTGCTCTTCTGCAACGTCAGACCAGACACCAATAAAGACTTTGCTGGCATGGTGAATGCCTATCATGTAGTTTACCTAATTAGAAACTGCCCCAGTTCGTGATCAGTAAATGTTGTGATCACAGGCCTGCAAGTGATTAGGTGAAGAAACTGACACTCCTCTCCTCATTCCCGTGGATCAACAGTAGAATGAAAGTCTAACTCAAGAGCTTTGGAGCTCAATCTTTTTTACAGACACCAGGGCTTGGATTTTGTCAGAAATCCTAGAATCATAGAGAGTTGTTTTGGTTGGAAGACACCTTTAAGGTCATCCAGTCCAACCATAGAATCATAGAACAGCAAGGTTGGAAGGGACCTCAAGGATCATCTAGTTCCAACCCCCTGCCATAGGCAGGGACACCTCCCACTAGTGCAGCTCACTCAAGGCCTCCTCCAACCTGGCCTTCAACACATCCAGGGAGGAAGCAGCCACAACCTCCCTGGGCAAACTGTGCCAGTGCCTCACCACCCTCACTGCAACAAAATTTCTCCTAACATCCAGTCTAAATCTCCCCTCTGCCAGTTTAAACCCATTGCCCCTTGTCCTGTCATTCCAAGACCTTGTCAATAGTCCCTCCCCAGCCTTCCTGTAGGCCCCCTTCAGATACCGGAAGGTTACTCTAAGATCTTCTCGAAGCCTTCTCTTCTCCAGGCTGCAGAACCCCAATTCTTATAGCCTGTACTCACAGCAGAGCTGCTGCAGCCCTCTGAGCATCTTCATGGCCTCCTCCAGACCAGCTCCAAGTTCCATGTCCTTCCTGTGCTGGGGGTGCCAGAACTGCACACAGTACTCCAGATGGGGTCTGACCATCAAGCCAACACCATGGCCATGAAACTATGACCCAAAGTGCCATGTCTAAACATTTTCTGAACACCTCCAGGGACCAGCATCCACCTCCACCACCTCTCTGGGCAGCCTATTCCAATCCCTGACTTCTCTTACAGAGGGGGACTCCACAGTTCTGACTAGTCATTGGTGCTTCCACAACCACCTTGTTTAGGTTGGATATTAGCAACAATTTCCTCCCCAAAAGGGTTGTCAAGCCCTGGAACAAGTTGTCCAAGGCAGTGCTTAAGCCACCACCACTGGAAGGATTTCAAAGCAGTGGAGAAATGGTGCTGAGGGACGTGGTTTAGCATTGATCTAACAGAGTTGGGTTAACAGTTGGACTTGATGATCACAAAGGTCCTTCCCAACCTTAACAATTTTATGATCTTATGTTTTTGCCAGACTTGGAGGAGACAGCATTGACATTAGCCCCTCTGCTGCCCTAGACAGACACCACTTCTCTGATCCACCAAGCATTTTGAACTGCATTGTAGCCAGGGTGCTAAGGCTAATACATCTTAAGCAGTGCTGGGAAGGTGATTTAGGTGGCGGTGATACCATCAGCTATGGGAGGACAAATTCCAGCCTGGGCACTCAATCCTTGACAGGTGCCTGAAGACAGAGAAATTGATTTTCAATTCTCTTGAAACTCTGCACTCCCCCCACGTTAATCTCAGAAGTACCTACACTCAGCAGAATAGGAAAAGCTAATTAAGGGAAGATGAAAGATGATGGAAGAGAAGAACGGATAAGGTGAGGCAGATAAGAGGCAACATGCTCCTTGGAGGATGGAGAGGACATTGCATCAAGAGTCCACTGCTTATGGGATTCTTCACCCCAAATGCCCTAAGTCTGCCCTGTGCTCAAAACTGATTCACCGACAAGATTGGAAAGGTACAAATATTTTTACCTGAAAAAATGAGAATCATAGACTGGTTTGGGTTGAACAGATCTAGTCCAAACCTCCTGCAACGAGCAGGAATATCTTCAGCTAGACCAGGCTGCTCAGAGACCTAAACAACCTGACATGCAGTGGTTCCAGGGATGGGGCAACCTGGGTCAGTGTGTCACCACCCTGGGTCAAAAATGTCTTCTAGCCTAGATCTCCCATATGAACTACTATAATGTGTCAGAGTTACCATCCCTCTTGCACTGGTTCCACCTAAACACAAGAAGCATCTCAGCCCCCATTACACCATACAAAGAGGAAGAAATTCCTCCAGAGGGTGATAGCAAACAAACCCAAGCCACACAGGTACAAACCCCCCTATCATTTTGACTCTTTAGATTAGAGAGTTTATAGTAGCCTTACCAGTATCTGAAGGGGGTCTACAGGAAGGCTGGGGAGGGACTATTGACAAGGTCTTGCAATGACAGGACAAGGGGCAATGGGTTTAAACTGGCAGAGGGGAGATTGAAACTGGATGTTGGGAGGAAGTTCTTTCCAGTGAGGGTGGTGAGGCACTGGCACAGGTTGCCCAGGGAGGCTGTGGCTGCTCCCTCCCTGGAGGTGTTCAAGGCCAGGTTGGAGGAAGCCTTGAGTAACCTGTACTAGTGGGAGGTGTCCCTGCCTATGGCAGGAGGTTGGAACTGGATAATCCTTGAGGTCCCTTCCAATCTTACCATTCTGTGATTCTATGATTTATTCCAATCACCTTGGTATTTTGACTCCTGGATATATGGGTATGTGTTTAGTTGTGGAGGTAGTTTTATTTGGGTTTTGGGGGGGGGGTTGAGTCTTGTTTAACTCCTTAGCTCAGTGGCAACCTATGGAGCTTGTGGTGACAGTGTGATTCTGGGAGGTACACAACATCTGACAATCTACTTTGCTGCTTTTTCTCTTTGAGCGCCTCTTTGGTTGCACATTCTTAGAAAGAAGGCTTAAATTAATTTGTTTCCTTGCTATACACTCCTTTCAACGACTTTAAATCCACTATGGGAAGCCAAATCTTCACAAGTCAACCTTTTTCATTTCTCCTGCCTCTAAATTCCTTCTTATTTTGCTACCTCCTTCATGAGATTAATTGACTAGAATGGAAGACAACACTTGAGGCACAGGCATTCAGCCCATTTATACAATGGCAAGATATTTTCCATGTGTTTTCTATGCCTCTTAACACTTCTGTTTGCTTTTTTTGACCACTGTTGTGTACTGTGCCAAAGGCTACATTCAGCAACCACAAAGAAGTTTAAGTACTTCTTCCCGATTAATATAATAAACTTAGAACAGAAAAAAGCCCTCTAGAAGCAGTTCCAATTATTGCTTCTACTGCACCTTACTTGGTGTTTGTCGCTAAAGAATTAATCTCCAATTAGCTTTGTTCAGCTTCCTCCTAGCACCCAAGCTGACTTCCACTGCCACATCTAAGATGACAATAAGCCAACACTGAAACCAGATGGCCAAAAGGCGACTACTGCATTTTCCTGGGGTGAGAAAGAAATCAACAATTCAATCAGAAGCATCATAAAATAATATCTAGGACACTTCCTGGGGATTTGCTGGGTGTGAAAGGGAGAGGGAATAAACATGACAGGAAGGAGACTCTGTGCACTCAGTACTTCTGCACTGGTGTTCTGCAAGTCCATCAAGTGTGGCCAGCAGGGCAAGGGAGGGGATTCTGCCACTTTACTCTGCTCTAGTCAGACCCCACCTGGAGTACTGTGTGCAGTTCTGGAGCTCTCAGCACAGGGAGGACATGGCACTGTTGGAGTGGGTCCAGAGGAGGCCACGAAGATGATCAGAGGGCTGCAGCAGCTCTGCTATGAGGACAGGCTGAGAGAGTTAGGGTTCTGCAGCCCGGAGAAGAGAAGGCTTCAAGAAGACCTTAGAGTAGCCTTCCAGTATCTGAAGAGGGCCTACAGGAAGGTTTGGGAGGGATTATTTACAAGGTCTTGCAATGACAGGAAAAGGGGCAATGGGTTTGAACTGGCAGAGGGGATGTTAGGAGGTAGTTCTTTCCAGTGAGGGTGGCGAGGCACTGGCACAGGTTGCCCAGTGAGGTTGTGGCTGCTCCCTCCCTGGAGGTGTTGAAGGTCAGGTTGGAGGAGGCCTTGAGTGATCTGTACTAGTGGGAGGTGTCCCTGCCTGTGGCAAGGGGTTGGAACTAGATGGTCCTTGAGGTCCCTTCCAACCTTACCATTCTATGATTCCAAGTGGGGCCTTGGACTACACATCAGCACATTCACCAGCAAGATGTTGTAAATGCAGATATACCATTTGAAACTGACCCTTCCTCATGAAAACGAACCCAAGTATTTAATAAAATCAAAGATCTGAACTCTCTGGGTCAGCTCATAAGGAGGTCACTTAATCAGCTAGTGGAAATCTCAGAATGGTAGGGGTTGGAAGGGACCTCTGCACATCATCTACTTCAGTCCCCCTGCTAAAACTGGGTCACCCAGGATGAATGTCCACATGCATTCGGAGTCTCTCCAGAGCAGGAGACTCCACAACCTCTCTGGGCAGCCTGCTCCAGGGCTCCAGCACCCCAACAGCAAAGAAGGTTTTCCAGGTTCAGATCACATACAAGAAATCCAATTCCTACAAAATTACAGGATACCAGGAGAACAGGCAGTGCTCTATCACACACACAGAGGAGCAGTGAGAAAGGCAGAAGCTGCCTATTTGCATGTGTTGTGTAACAGAAGCAGACTGCTAGAACGGCAGAGAGCTTTCCCTTAACAGAGCCTTATCTTCCATTCCACCAGCTCTGTTACTCAGACGTTTCCCACTGAAGTTGTGCCAGGGGAGGTTTAGGTTGGACACAAGGAACCATTTCACCCCCAAAAACGTTGTCAAATCCTGGAACAGGCTGACCAGGGCAGTGGTGGAGTTCCCATCCTGGAGAGGTTTCAAAGCTGTGGAGATGTGGTGCTGAGGGACGTGGCTTAGTGGTGGCCTGGCAGTGCTATGTTAACGGTTGGACCTGGTGATCTGAAAGGTCTCTTCCAACCCAAACAATTCCACAACTCTATGATTCTTAGATATACAGTTTAACATCACACTGGTGTTTTTCTCTGGAGAGCCTGTTAAAGGTTGCAGCTCTCAGTGCCAACGTGAATGACTGTTTCTTGGAAGGCCTCAGGCGCACGCTGCCACGACGTCAATCACCAGCCTAGATCACAAGCGCTCCGCCTGTCAAGATTTCACTGTGTCACTCACCAGCAGTTCACAAAACTCCCAAAACTTCTATTGAAAGACCTGTCACCTTCATGCCAAGATGCTGCTTTCTGCCCTACTGTGTGCCAATCACAAGTGGAAATATTGCTTCTTGCAGTTGCAGCTGAGAAACAGGTAGGAAACATGATCCTCCAACTCAGAACTCTGATTACTTCTCTTCTGGATACATTCCTTCATTACTGTCTTGGCCATCCTCCTCTCTTTTTGCCCTTTATCCATCTGACAGTTCTTCCCCTCCTTTTTCAACCCCTTCCAATCCTCTCTCCTGGAAAGACCTTCCACCTCTTCCAAACCAAAAGGAATTTTAGGTTACTTCAGTTGACTGGTTAGACACAGGTCTTCAGAGCCTGTTAGAACGTGTCTCAAATCTCACCCAAACAAAGCCTTTTAAACTGCTCTTCTGTGACATTTCCTTGCACTAGAACATTGAATCATTTAGGTTGCTAAAGACCTTCAAGACCATTGAGTCTCACTATTAACCAAACACTACCAACAGCAACGCTATGCCATGTCCCTCAGCACCACACAAAATCTGAGGAGATACCTTACTGTTCCTGTACACTTTTTGCTCTGAACTGCAGTTCATCCATCATTCATAAAGCAGAAAAGCCAACTCCCAAGAGGTTGCCAGATTTACTGAGCACTGACAGGGCCTTTGGTGCTTTGCTAACACAGAAAAGGATGAGGAGCCTCCTCTCCAAAATTACTATGATCTAAAGAAGAAATGACAGGATTATGGCTGTGTTAAGCAGCAATCTGGCTCTGCACAACCCCCAGAAGATGCTCCCAACCCTTATGACACTCAGAGGCCAGCGACCTATAGTTTCAAACAAGCTCTGGAAGAAAGGTATCTTGGAGAATATTTTTCCTTCGGTGTTTAGGCTGCAGTTCAGCAAGAGACTAATTTCATTGAATGCAGAAAGGTTAGCCCCACACCCTAACCAAGGAATGTGCTTAGCTATACTCCTCAATTATAATCTCTTGGATTGACAATGAGGACAAAAACCATAGCTCAAAACCAGTGAATGCAGGACGAAGCAAAATCCAATATCCTAGGTGTGCTGGGAAGCTATCATCGTTTACAATCTAGCATCTCATCACTGTGTGATGTCATACAAGAGCTGTGGGTGTACATTAAGCAGGCTCACTTGAAAGAGACCCAAATGTGCAAAACAAGCAAGTTCATAAGGGTGGGGAAGGGTTTTTTTTACTTGTTTTGGTGTAAATGAGAAGCAGGTGGCTACAGAAGCTTTATTCAGTCCAACTTGGAGGCATTAAAGAGGTCAGAGGTTGATAGTTTTTGATTATGTGGACATTGTCCTGTGTGCAGTCCCACCTCACTGCAGTGGTTAGTGCTCCATAGACTGAGCATTAGATACTGAGCCCACTGAGGTTACATGGAATACTGAAGGTTGCATTAAATGACATTCACTCCATCAAAACCAAGACAGAGTCAAGAAGAAATATTTATGCAGCCTTTTCATACTCATTTAGCCTCTAATACCAGCAGCTATACACCAGTCCAGTGACACTTCATAAGGCTTCTCACTCCAGATCCAGAACTATGACATAACCTAGGTGCTCCCCACTGCAATAATCTAGACCATGCCCCCTATGCTCCAAAGGCAGACATGGCAATACATCATAGGAGACTTTTGGCTTGAAAAGACCTTTGGGATCATTGAGTCCAAATGTTAACCCAGCACTGCCAGGTCTCCACTAAACCATGTCCCTCAGCACCATGGTTTTGAAATCCCTCCAGGGATGGGGACTCCACAACTGCCTTTGGCAGCCTGGGCCAGATCTTGACAAACCCACATGGGAAAGAAACCATTCTTGATGTCCAACCTAAACCTCTCCAACTGGAGGCCATATTTTCCTCATCCTGTCACTTGTTCCTAGGGAAAAGAGACCAACCCTCACAGGGCTCCAACCTCCTTTCAGGGAGTTGCAGAGAGCCAGGTGGTCTCCTCTCAGCCTCCTTTTCTCCAGGGTGTACAACCCCAGTTCCCTCAGCTGCTCCTCACAAGCTTTGTGCTCTAAGCCTTTCACCAGCTCCACTGCCCTTCTCTGGATGTATTACAGGTCTGGCAAGGGGTCCAGTCCTTCAGCACCCTTGGTAACCAGGCTGTGAACAGAGTTTTCCAAGTTTATCACAGCCTCTCCACTAAGATTTGCAACAATTTGGTCCCTGGAGCTAAACTGCACTGAAACTTTCCCTGTTGAAGGAGCAGAATCCTCCATTCCAGTCCACTTCCATTCATTCCTGGCACAAGTCAGTGTTTCTGATTTAAGAACCCAACCCTTGTTTGTGGTATTTATCTCAATCAATTACATACCCACACAAGGCTAATGGAAACACACCCATAATCCATACTGCTGCTGGGATCAAAAGGCTGGGAAGAGGCATGCAGCAATCCTTGCTGGGGATGCACTTTACTCAGCTAAGTTCTTGTCATGTTCTTCTAGCTCAGCAAACAGCAATGCTGCTGCAAAACATGCAAAATAAAGTGTGCTTAGAGACTTTTATCTTCAACAAGAATAAATGCTTCGCTTCCTGATAACATCAGAAATCTACAGAATGGGAAAATTCGAGGAAAAAAAAAACCCACACAAAACTAAATACTAGAAAATCTTGGAAAATAATTAATAGGTTTTTTTCTGTGCTTTCATAATAGCATTGACTCTGGTAACCATAAAAACTGATTATTATGGTAATACAAAAAAGATGAATAATTTATTTTAAATCACAGACAAACTGTTCCCTTCCAGAATTCTAAGACGACTGCATGCACAAGAGAGTCATCTCAGACCTGTATCCTTGCTGTAGCCATTTGGGTAGAAAATATCTGCCATTTGTAACTCTATTGGCTTACTTCTACAATGTTTTCCTAGGGAACTGAAGTGAAATGGAAGTATATAGGTATAAGCTGGATACGAGGAGGAAGTTCTTGACAGAGAGGGCAATTTGCCATTGGAATGGGCTGCTCAGGGAGGTGGGGGAGTCACCATCCCTGGAGATGTTCAAGAAGAGAGTGGATGAGGCACTTAGTGCCATGGTCTAGTTGATTGGATAGGGTTGGGTGCCAGGTTGGACTGGATGAGCTTGGAGTTCTCTTCCAACCTGGTTGATTCTATGATTCAATAAACCTGATCATACTGGCACCCCACTTCCATCTGTTGGGTTGTTTAACCTCTGTCCTCCCACTGCCAGGTCACCACTAAACTACATCCTTCAGCACTACATCTCCATGGCTTTGAAACTCTTCCAAAAACGAGGACTACACCACTCCCCTGGGAAGTCTTGTCCAAATCTTGACAACCTTTTGCAGGGGAAGAAATTGTTCCACACATCCAACCTCGCACAACTTGAAGCCATTTCCTCCTCTCCTATCTCTTGTTAGTGGGCAGAACTCAGGGGCCATACACACATGTACATAAATATGCAAATGTCCCAGGTTGGGAACTATAGGGTTAAAAAAAGTCCTCTAGAGACTAGAAGATTGTTATTCAATCCCATAGTTCTGTTATCTCTTCATAAACCCACAGCAAGGCCAGCTTGTTCTCCTCTTCTCCCCCTCCAGCCTTGTGCCAGGCAGGAGTTGCGTTAATCGGGACAGACATGTAAGGATAGGCCTGGTTTGGGGCCTCCAGAGGTTGTGCTTAGGCCTCTTGGATGGCAGAGGCATGGGGAGGATTGGAGCACTGGGGATGATAGATTTAG
This sequence comes from Eubucco bourcierii, assembly GCA_013396675.1. Lineage (NCBI taxonomy): Eukaryota > Metazoa > Chordata > Aves > Piciformes > Ramphastidae > Eubucco > Eubucco bourcierii. Next base: position 254,014 of record VWZE01021954.1, on the reverse strand, counting down.
TTTTGGGTTGGGGAAAATTCAGGGGGTTCGCTTATGGATTCTGTATCTGCTTCGTAATTTCGATCTGTAACTCTCCAAATATAATTCTGTTTTCTCTCCAACTCATGTGAGAGCTTCACTCTGTCTGCTCTTTAAACCCACCGAGTTCTCTAAGACTGTTCAAGCATTTTCAGTGCATTTGCTTACACAAACATAACTTCTGAGCATCTTCTTTAACCAATGTCCTAAAGTTTTACTTGGTTCTGTCCCCACTTTAAGAGATGGTCGTGGTCTTTTGAGAGAGTCTTTTCTTTTAGGCCATACCAAGGTCCCAAGAGAAGTTTGCATAAGAAATTGTCACCTTCCATTAAACATCAAATAGTCTCCCCTGCTTTTACCAGAGGAGATAGTTGAGGAGTTAGAGAGGACCTAAGCCATGCTGCCATGTCTCAGCCCAAGTACACCAGCAAAAGGCAACTTTCACATTGAGAAAGAGTTCTTCAGCAACTTCCAATACAAAACCAAATGCCAAAGAGTAGGAAAAAGACTATGGACTTGAAAACTGGCTTTTGGTGTGTTGCTCAGCGGACTTGTGGCCTCCATGACAAGGCATAAGAGATAAGGTGAAAGAGAACAGAGTTCCTGCTCATCAAGAGAGCATGACAAAGACCATCAATAATCTAAGCCCTGAATGGGAGGTGCAATAACTCAGTAGTTCCTAGTTCAGGGTGGATGCTTCTCATGACCAAATTCTTGCCCTATCTACCTGTGGCAGCACACTCCACAGAAGCCCTGAGTGATTGTAACACATAGAATCATAGAATGGTAAGGTTGGAAGGCACCTCAGGGATCATCTAGTTCAAACCCCCTGCCATAGGCAGGGACACCTCCCACTAGCACAGGTCACTCAAGGCCTCCTCCAACCTGGCCTTGAACACCTCCAGGGAGGGAGCAAGACTACCAAGAACACCAAGACTACCAATGAGTAGAGATGAGAAAAATAAGTGAAGCTTCTTCCAAATCCTAACCATAACTGAGTATCTGAGACCTCACAAATCACCTACTGAAAAACAGGAGAAGGGAGATCTTAATAAAGCATAAGTGCTTGGTTTAGATTTCACAGATGTTGAAATAGTGGTCAAAATCTGGAATTAAGCTATTCTAATCTAAACCCCATAAATATGAACCATCATTTGGACTTTATCTGCAGTCCTCTGCTTCAATTCACAGCTCGCTCTTCTAGAGTTCAACAAGCAACAAATAAACCTTAGAGAAGGAAAGAGAATTTTGTTACTGTCTTGTGTAATTTACTATTAAATGAGTCCTCACACAAACCATAATAAAATTCAATTTATTGTAGTTTGTAAAATGTGATTCCTCATCTTGATAATTAAAAAGATATTGTAATAAAAGCCTTCAGTCCTCCTGTGTTCACATTTGTTAGCATCTGATTTGGATCTGAGCAGAAAGATTAAGAACATGGAATTGCTGTTACAGCCTCTGCGTGCAAACACAGCATCTGGGGAGGCAATTCTGCTGTTACATCTGTAACAGGCAGCAAATTTAGAGCTCTGAGCCCTCAACTGTCACCTGCATGTTGCTGGACCAGCCCAGACCACCAGTCCTGCTCTCAGTAGCATGAGCAGAGCATCCCAACAAGGACACTGGGACCCTTCTGAACTGCATGGCTGCTCACTGAAGATCTATGATCATTGATTTCTATGAACCTCTGAATCTCTGCACTGCTTCCAAAGACTCTTGGTCTGAACAGTGGTTTTCTGCCCTTCTGCTTTGGGTTTAATGGTAAACTCAGAGCAAAGGCCCTGGTAGTCAAGGAAAAGGCAGAAGACTCAGAGGTACAATATTGGTCCTTTTAGCCTGCATGGTTAGCTAATACCCAAGGTCTTCCTGCCCAGTTCCAAGAGGAGTCAAGTAGCCTCCTGGTTAACTGAGCAGTGCAAGCACAAAGTAACATTTCCCAGACTGAGAATAAACAGAGGGATAATTCCTTCACAGATATTCCCAAGCCTACCTTCATAGCCAACATTGCCATAGAAATCTCTTGTTCTCTTGACATCATCTTGGCCACAGCACCACCACTTCCATTCAATTTTCCCGATCCGTTTGCCACGTCTGACACAGACAGACTCATACACCCTCAAGCCAGTCAGGGTTCCAGTTCTGTTCCAGACACACTCTGGGAAAACCCTTCAAATTACCCCATCTCAGTTTGGATTCAGCCTTTCTACTTTCTATTGTTCCAACTTCCTTGTCCAAAAAGAATAAAATAGAATTGTCTCAGCTATAAAAGGCCTTTAAGACCTTAGAGTACAAGTGTCAACCCACCGCCACCATGGCCACTAAACCATGTCCCCAGGTACCCTGTCTGTATGTTTAACACCTCCAGGCGTGGTGATTCCACCACCTCCCTGGGCAGCCTGTTCTAATGCCTGTGCACTCTTGCAGTAAAGAAACTTCTCTTACTATCCAGCCTTCACCTCCCCTGGGACTTCAAGTTGGACTGCTTCTCACATCAAAGAATGGTGGTGGGTATTCCTCTCACTATGAATGGAGGAGCTACCAACCACTGATCCAGACATCCACTCTATGAAAGCTGCACCTCAGACATTGGTGCCTGATGCAAGAAGTCTGCTGGAAGCAAACACGGGACCAAGCACAGAGAAATGCCATCAACTACAAACTCAGCTCAGCAATGAGATTCTAAAAGGCAGATGCTGCTCGAGACAGAGCCCTGCTCAGCAGGACCCTGTGCTCCAGAGACTCACCTGCGTGGACAGTCTCTGGATTATGCAATTCCACTCCCCTGATGACTTCCCTTGGCTGAACACAGCATCCTGGATCTGTGCATCCAAGCTCAGCCATTGGAGCAAGTGCAAAGGGAACCCGAGTGCAGAACAAATCCTTTGTCCAAAGACATCCCCCTTCCTGAAAGTCAGGCAAACACACCCAGCCAACCTAATGTTTATTTAGCATGCATTCCTCCAGCTCACAAGAGATTAAGTACACCTCACTAGACAAACACTCCCATAACTCGGTCACAAAAAGACACTTGACTCTCTCCTTTTACAGCAGTCTGAAGGCACCCGAGAAGCAGTGTTCCAAGTCTCATGGAAGGTTTAAATCCTATCCCAGATTGATTAGCTCTAATTATGTTCAGATAGCATCACCTTAAGATGAATCTCAGTATAGGTCTTTTCCAACCTTAACCATTTTATAATTCCATGAGGGTTGTCCCCTGCCCATTGCAGCATGATGTAACCAAATGACAAGTCACACAGGAGGCATCTCTGATCTGTCAGGCCTAAAGACCCCTACAAACCAATGTCCTAGTACTAGCACTAGTAAAAAAGCACTACAGCATTTCTAACCTACATCAGCACCATACACACTGATCTGTAATTAAGTTTATTCCTTTGTATCCAGTCTATCATTTTCTACAACTCCCTGAAAGAAGGTTTGAGCCAGGTGGGGTGAGTCAGTTTCTTCTACCAAGAAACAAGCCATAGGACAAGAGGAAACAGCCTCAAGCTGCACCAGGGGAGGTTTAGGTTGGACATTAGATAAAAGCTGTGGAGATGTGGTGCTGAGGGACATGGTTTAAGTGGTGACCTGGCAGTTAACAGTTGGACTAAGTCATTCTCCAGCCACAAGGATGATCAGAGGGCTGGAGCAGCTCTGCTATGAGGACAGACTGAGAGAGTTGGGGTTCTGCAGCCTGGAGAAGAGAAGGCTTCCAGGAGACCTTAGAGTAGCCTTCCAGTATCTGAAGGGGGCCTACAGGAAGGCTGGGGAGGGACTACTGACAAGGTCTTGCAATGACAGGGCAAGGGGCAATGGGTTTAAAACTGGCAGAGGGGAGATTGAGACTGGATGTTAGGAGGAAGCTCTTTCCAGTGAGGGTGGTGAGACACTGGCACAGGTTGTGGCTGCTCCCTCCCTGGAAATGTTCAAGGCCAGGTTGGAGGAGGCCTTGAGTGAGCTGTACTAGTGGGAGGTGTCCCTGCCTATGGCAAGGGGTTGGAACTAGATGATCCTTGAGGTCCCTTCCAACCTTACCATTCTATGATTCTATAGAAGAGCAGCATGGGGGAGGGCACACAGGTTTCTCTCTTTCATAGAGTCTGTATCAAATAAGGACTCCAACATCAAAAGTGCATTTTAAACAGTCACACTACAGTGAGAACTGATGATGGCAAAACACCACCCAGCAGTAATAATACAGGTGTCAATGTTGAATTTTTTATTTTGGGACTGTTTACAATTGCATTCTGCACCTTAATCTCAAGTTTCTGGTAGGTGAGTCCAGTTGTGGCCATTTGCATGCAAACTACTAGAACCTATGGTAGTTACAGCATGAGGGTCAGAAAGACAGGCAAAACCTAGTAGGAGAAAAAAAAAATGTCTAAAGAATAAAGAAATTAATTCATTGCATTGAGCTATGGAGTACAGAACTCCTCACTATTTAGATGCTGTGACATACCTGTGCCCAAGCTTCTGCAGCCACCATGCCACACAGAACACGGTAAGGAAAAGAGCAGCACAGGAATGTGTGGTGACATGGCACTCCTCATTTCTCACTGACACTCCCAAACCTGTGTCCTGTTTGGGAAAGGACCGATCCTGCCCAGCTCATCTCAGGGCTGCACACGAGAGGGCACTGTTCTGTAGGCTCCGGGGATAAAGCAGCACAAATCCATCATGAGCTGCAGATGAACACTGTTGTACCAGAGCCAAGCAATTAGGCCTTCTCTGGAGAATTAACTGTGTAGCTAGAAGCAAACCTGCCAATTAAATCAGCATCTTCAAACACCTTCGGTGATTCTCTGCCTCAGTGACCATTTCTTTGCAGAAAACACAGGAAATCAGCTCATTTATCTTACCACAATTATGAGTATTACCATTTTTCAGGCATTATGAGATCAGCTCTGACTCCACACAGCACAACAGTTTTTTGCTGTGGGCATCTCCACTGTGAAAACCGGGGGTGACAGACTACACACAGCATATAGACCTTGGAAACACTCAGAGGTCTAAGCCAAGCTGGCCAAGTAACTCAAACTGAGCTGAGTGTTGCAGGTTTAAACAAATAGATCAGAAAACTCTGATTACATCTGATGGTGAAGTACCTGCTTAGGAATGGAAGTGACACTGTAGTGCTCCCAACTTGCACATCAGGCAGAAAACTGGCGCCAAATATCTTGGAATAGTATTAACTGGATGCAGAAAAAGCAGAAGCAGGGTTCTAGCCAAAGAAGTAAACCAGCAGGCAGGTGTAACAAAGGTCAGAAAGCACCCAGAATTCTGCTTGCTGCATATTAAATGCTCCTGAAGCTTGACCAGTTTAGTAAAATCACTCCCAGATTTACCTTGCTATGGACATTTTGCTCTTGTCCCTGGACTAACACCCTTTCATTCCCTCCTGTGTTTCAGATATGTTCTCTGCCCTCTCAAGCACAAGAGCAGGGCATTCAACCCAGTTTTCCTCGACTCCTGTAAGCCACCCAAACCATTAACAGGAAAGGGTCTTTTAGACTTCAAAACACAATCAGCCACCTCCTGTCAAGTCCTGGGTTTCGGCTTCTGTATCTCTCTCACAGTGTGCTGACAGATGCTGCATTCCTCAAGCTACAGTGAATTTCTTAACAGGAGAAGACAGAGGAAGACAGACTATGGCCTTGAAACATAAGTGAGGCAGGAAATTGCTATCTGTTTGTTTGATATAAAAGGAAATGTATGCACAACTCCTCTAAAGACAATAACGTTCCTACTAAGGAACTGGGACCGGTGCCTCTGTATCAGATTACCTGCACCACAGAGCATTTTATGCCCTTCCCTTTCACAAGCTAATAGGTAAGTGGCAAAAAACCAAACCAAAACAAAAACCAAAACGTAAGCCTAGTTATCCTGTCTGGTTTTTGCATGCTTTTCCCCTCTTCCTGTGCTGAAGGTTCAAGCAAGCACCATGTCATACGAGTGCTCACTCGGAACCAAGTATTCCCAACGCCGCATCTGCCCACGGGGACACAGTCTGGCACTGCCATCTCTCTGGCAACCAGAGGTGACCACTGCTCTGCCATCCTGGTAGGCACTGCTCTTTGTTATCCTTGTAGCCAGAGCCAGCTCAGCACACCCTTCCAACCCTTTTACCACCTAAGGGACTTCCCAGCAGAATGAGTGTTGTGTAAAGCCTTTGGCTTAGAGGTATCCCGCGAGTGCCAAGTTGACTGTCCAGTGGAGGCTTCTCTTAAAACTAAATAACCTGAAGATATCCTTGGTCCAGCAGTGCTGAGTGCTACCAAGGACAAAGTGCACGCCTGGAACAAAACCCCTTTGTCCTTAGGTAGCCTATGAACTTCCTGAACTCATCCAAGCCTACGAACGAGGAGCTCATCTCTACATGCCACACTGAGGGATATTCGTATCTCCCTTGCCAATGCTCTCTCTTGCTATGGAGTCATTATATCATCATCTGTATTTCAGAAAGATGTTTCAAACATCTGGTTAGCTTTAAAAATGCACAAAACCACATGCCTGCACCAGTATTCTTCACGTTAATCTGCTTCTCCCGTGGTTATGAGCAAATGCAAGAGGAGATGAACCTCAGTGACTTCTGATTGATGATGGACATTCTGTTTACATTTCGGCTGACAACACCAAGGTATTTCCTCTCCAGCTGCAGCTACACAACAGAAGGAAAAAAAAAAAGGGAATGCTACCAAAACCCCTAATCATGAGTCAAGGACCCTGAGCCTGTTGTCTCCAGGCCCACGTGAGCTACAGAGGTAGTAACATCACAGCAACACACACAGCATCCTTCATCCATATGCCAAAGGGATGCAGATGGATAACACTTTACCTATTGCTTAGAGACACCTCCAATCTGGAAATCATTTAACACAATAATTATCATCCTAGAATTGAGCAAGTTTAGAAGCAAAATGGACTTTGGCTGACAGGCAGGATGGACACAGTGCAGCCTGCAAGAGAAGATCATAGAATGGTAAGATTGGAAAGGACCTCAAGGATCATTCCTGCCATAGGCAGGGACACCTCCCACTAGCACAGCTCACTCAGGGCCTCATCCAACCTGGCCTTGAACACCTCCAGGGAGGGAGCAGCCACAACCTCCCTGGGCAACCTGTGCCAGTGCCTCACCACCCTCACTGTAAAGAACTTCCTCCTAACATCCAGTCTAAATCTCCCCTCTGCCAGTTCAAACCCATTGCCCCTTGCCCTGTCCTTCCAAGACCCTGTCAATAGTCCCTCCCCAGCCTTCCTGTAGGTCCCCTTCGGATACTGGAAGGCTACTCTAAGGTCTCCTAGAAGTCTTCTCTTCTCCAGGCTGCAGAGCCCCAACTCTCTCAGCCTGTCCTCATAGCAGAGCTGCTGCAGCCCTCTGATCATCTTTGTGGCCTTCCTCTGGACCTGCTCCAACAGTTCCATGTCCTTCCTGTGCTGGGGGTTCCAGAACTGCACACAGGACTTCATGCTCTGCTCTTTCCAGGGACTCCAAAGAGAATCACTGGAATCAAATCCCAACTTAATCACAACACAGCATACCACTGGGTTAGTACAAGAAATCATAACAGGTCATGTATCTGACCTGAAACATTTTTTCCCCTGGTTTTGCTAGAAAAAGCCCCCAAAATACTTGTGCTCCCCAAAATAAAGTATTTAAGTCAATAAATGAGTTGGGTGGGTGGGGGATTTATCATCACTCTCTGCTTCATCAGAACCATCTCTTCTGATGGAACACTAGAAACATGGCAAATAGTTCCAAAAAGCATGGAAACATGGTACCTACAGAGATGCCTTGAGAAGCAGACAGATATGAAAGGAAGGAAAAATGTGCCCTGAGTTACCCCTGGCTTGACAAAACCAGTTTGCCTGCTCAGAACTCCTGGAACAAGGCATAAAACTGTCCTAAATTCCCAAAATTCATTCTGTCAAGATACCTAATAACCAACTGTTTTACTTGGCCAATCTTTCATCTAAATATTATTTTCTGTGACCTCCAATGAGGAGAAAGCCCCAACACTACAGAGATGGTAATCAGCATAAGCCTCAAGTGCTTCAGCTCTTTTGATGAGCTTACTGGGAGAAGGAGACAAGGTGGGTTGAGTCACCACTGCCAACTGTACCAAACCGGCCCACAAGCACATTATCCTGGTTGCAAGTCTCAACCTCTGCTTTCAAGGAATGCCAGTCCCTTTCCACTGGAATATAACAGGATTTTCAAATGCTCTTATTTCTGAAGCTATGAGTCCTGAAGGGACCATGATATCATCTGTGCTGACCTCCTGCATCACTCCAGCCATTCCATTTCACCCGCTCACACGGCTGTGTAAAGCCCAACAGCTAAAGCCCCTCAATTAAAGCTTCATTTGGGTCCTGGCAGAAACACCCCTCCCGTGCAGGCAGCCTTGCTTTGACGAGCACCAAGAGACAGTAAATCCTCTGTGGCATTCCTCCTCAGAAACACATGCTTTGGATCTACAGCTGAATGTGTTGGGCTTTAGCTTCCAGCTAGGATTCTCACCATATCTCTTCCATTTGCTTCCAAACTTTTCTCTCTCAAAATGATCCCAGTGCATAAATACCAATTCACTTCATTTTTATTTCTTTAAGATCTTACTTTCCCCAGCTCCCAAATAATTTTCCTAGCCCTTTTCCACATTTACTTCTATTTGCTGACATCCTTTGGAAAACAAAGGCCAAAGTCACACGGTTTGGCAGGGGAACACAAGGTTCTCCATACACATCCCAGCATCACACTGTTTTTTTGTGAGGTTTATTTTTTTTTTTTTTACCAGCTCAGAGGACTGGGCTTCACAGAGTCATTTATTTCTGTGGCAGTGCCATCATTACTGGTCATCTGCCTTGATCCCAGATGTAGAATCACAGGAAGGAGAAAAAAAAAAAAAAAAATCACAGAATTGCTTTGGGTGAAAAAGACCTTTAAGATCATCAATTCCAACCATCCACCCAGCACTAACAGGTCATGGCAAAACCACATCCCTCAGCACCACACAGCCATGACTTGGAACCCCTCCAGGGATGAGGACTTAACCATTGTCTTCAGCAGCCTTCATAGCCCTTTTAGTGAAGCAATTGTTCCTCATATCCAATCTGAACCTCCCCTGGTGCAACTTGAGGCTGTTTCCTCTCATCCTATCACTTGTTCCTCGGGAGAAGAGACCAGCCCTCACCCAGCTCCAACCTCCTTTCAGGGGGTTGTAGTGAGCCAGGTGGTCTCCCCTCAGCCTCCTTTTCTCCATGCCAAACCACCCCAGTTCTCTCAGCTGTTCCTTACAAAACCTGTTCTGTAAACCCTTTACCAGCTTTGCTGCCCTTCTCTGCACCTGCTCCAGCACCTCAATGTCCTTCTTGGAGCGAGGGGACCAAAAGGGAATCCAGTCCTCGAGATGCGGCCTCAGTAGCGGCAAGTACAGGACCACAATCACTTCCCTACTACTGTTGGCCACACTGTTGTTGATCCAAGCCAGAATGGTGTTTGCCTTCTTGGCCACCTGAACATAAGCTACCTAATATTCAGCTGCCTGTTGACCAAAACCCAAGGTCCTTTTTTGACCAGGCAGTTCCCAACCACTTTTCCTCCAGCGTGGAGCAGTCATGAGGTTGTTCTGACTCAAGTACAAAACTTAGTACTGCACTTTGTTGAAACTCATCCCATTGGCCGCAGTCTGCTAATCCAGCCTAGGCAGATCCCTCTGTAGAGCCTTATCTTCAAGTAGGTCACTGACACCTAACTTAATATTTTCTGCAAACTTAGCAAGTGAGCCCTCAATCACTCCATCCAGATCATAATATATAAAAAGAGAACAGGACACAACACAGAGCCCCGAGAAACACCACTTGTGACCAACCACCAGCTAGCTGGATTTCACTCCATCCACCACACTCTTTGAACCCAAAATCCAGATGTAGAATTACATCTGCACCGAAGTACGTCGTATTTCCCCAGGCTGAGCTTACCAAGCCTTCCAGGCTACAGAGTATCACTTCTTCAGTCACCACTATCTGCTTCCCAGCCAAAGGGTGAGTTGTACAAAAGCTTCATCAGCAGGAATTTTATCATGACTTTAGGTCGCTGATGAGATGATGGAATAACAGAGTGCCAAGCTCCATGGAACCCAACAAGCAAGCTCTCTTATTTCGGGAGGGCTTCCCGGTGATGACTGCTCTTTCTGATGTAGCAGCCAACTCTTAATCCACTTGGTGGATGTGCTTTATGCTACAAAACACTAATTGCTTTCTTCAGCCACACATCCAGCACTTCAGAAGAACATCCAACTTTATTTCAGCTACCTTGGTCACCTTTAAAGAATGAGACAACTTTTGTTTGGCAGTTGACCTCCATTTAAAACGTGTCCATCAAAACCCACATCTGTCTACAGAACCACAACTGGAACAGTTTATTAATGACTTTTCTGCTACAGGGAAACAGAGTGAGCAATCAGGCAGTGATGTTTACTTAAACTGGGCTTCACAAATGGGAGTATCAAAGGCAACAAACAGCAGTTTACAAAGAGCGAAGCAGAAAACCTGTATCCATGAGTGGAGGGCACTCAGAGCAGAGAACGTGGGACTCCCATGAGATCATCATCATTCAACAACAGCTCTCCAGAAGCATAGGCATTAGGTGTAATTGCTTCAAGAACACTCAAAACCGAGGGGCAGATAGTCTCTTCCCATTTCCCTGATGCTGGTCAAATAATGCTCTGCTCATTTATCCAGTAAATCCAGCTCTTAGTTTAAGTCATAACAATCCATAAACAGACCGTGACTCTTCCATGGATTTCTGCAGCCTTTAGCTCTGATGAACAGCCTGCGCAGATACACTGGAGTTACTACAGACAGAAACCAGTCACCAGGAGTCTGAGCTACCAGTGCCACTCAATTAGTCAACCCAAGCCAGCTGCTTTCATTTCTACCCCAGACTTGGCTACCAAAAGGCTTAGACAAACCACAAACCATCCCCACCTTGTTTGCCCACCAAACAGCTATAAACATTCAACGAGCCTCTTTGGTGAGTAATGGGAAGGGAACTCGCAAGCGGCCGCGCGAGTGCTCTCGACATCGATTCTCTTGTGAATATTTACTCGCGCAAGTATGCAACGTGATGTTGCTTTCCCACAAATGTTCCTGCCAGCGCAATTTTTTGCTCATCCGAAGTGGTTGGGGAATAAACAAAGAAGTGTGGTAAAAAAAAAAAAAAAAAAAAACACAAAACCAACACCCCACCACACCAGCAAAGCAGATCAGTAAATTTTAAATGGAAAAAAAATATTCGCGGAGGATGATCCCAACCGCGTGACAAGGAATGGCTCCGTGCCTGTGCACTACATCATCTTCCCTGAGTAAGGAAAGAGGGCAAGTTGGACTCGCTTTCTTCTCCCCTCTCTTACTTTTGCAGCCACATGCTCATTTTTAAGTGGAAATAGAGGTAATGTAGTAAACACCAACAAGGAAACATATGAAAACTATCACGGCTAGGGGCGAAGTGCTTTGTGCAGTTTAATGCTATAGCCAGGAGCGAGCCTTGCCTCGGGCTCTGTAGTCAGAGCATGCCATAACTTCAACGCGATGAAAAGACAATGGGGATCAGTTTGACAAAGAGTATTAAAGTATTTCAGACGCTTCAGAAATGCAGGATGTCTCAGGTCACACATGGGGCTCTTCCTCCTGACAGGCTCCATCTGTGATAAGAAACAGCTGGGAAGGCGATTGCTTTTCACTGGCACAGGACTGACGGTTGAGAGTGCAACCAAAAATCAGCAGGGACACCAAGGTACTTCATCCAGCCCTAACCACATGTTCCTTGCAAAACCAGAATCTTTAGCTACTCAAGGCCTCCATGTACCATCCCATTCACTCTGAACAACAAGATCCAGCCCCTATTACTTCCCAGGGTCTCATCAACTCCCAGCTTCCATGAGCAGAAGCATCTTCTTGCAATTAGAAAAATACTTGGGATGCCAGCAGGAGGCAGGCAAAATATGGAGCCCAGGGTCTTAAAAGCAAGATTAAACTCCAACCTCAATATTGATTACAGCATAAAGTTCTCTCTGAAGTGGGATTAAATGGAAAGACAATACAGATAATACAAGCATGCCGTGAAAGGAAGGAAGTACCTGGTGCAGATGTTCAGGAGATGAATTCACATGGGACAGGAGCGGTGTGTTGAATCAGTAACCCTACCTGCAAGGAGAGGTGAAAAAAAATAATTAATACTTTTTCAGAATTTATAAGTATTTTCCACAGTTGAACAAAATAAAGATTGTCTAACTCATTAAAACTTTCCAGACTTATTCATTAAGAAGTTAGACACCTTAGGTTTGTGTTTTCTTTACACCGTGAACTTTTCCCCATCCTATAAAGGAACAGCTCCTGAGGTCTAAAATAATAATATTCAGCCTTCTTTTTTCCTCCAGAAGTCTTCTGTTCTAATAAATAAAATGCTTACAAAAACTATTTCATATTTTTCTTCCAAAGTCCTATAGTGTTAAAGTTTCATGGATAGTTTTTTTCAGCAGATAGTTTCTTCCTGTCAGATTGAGTCAGTCCTTGGTAGTACAAACATTAGCAATGACCACATACCCCATTCACTCCACAGAACTTTGCAAAAACCTCCATGAAAGATCATTGCTATTACATTTTAAACATCTCAGCGTTTAAGAGCAAACAAATCAAGCCAAAACAAATAAATAAATTTAAAAAGCACTCTCAAAAGAAAAAAAACACCAAACACAACAAATAGAACAAACCCACACAACTAACGCTAAACATTTAAACACCTACAACTTCAAGTAGTTGGAATTGCCAATACTTATGGAAGACACCATTAATAAGTGGCATTAAAACCTCCTGTAGCAGTGAGAATAAGGTTCAAAACTCCAAATTTCACTTCAAAAAGAAAAATCAAATAAGGTCCTTATACATTTGAGATCAGATTGTCTTTTCTGAAGTGAGCAAATGCAAGATAGACTCAGGGCATTCCACCATGACAGTGGTTGGAAGGGACCTCTAGAGATCAACCAGTCCAACCTCCTTGCTAAAACAGGATCACCCACAGCAGGTTGCCCAGGTGGGTTTGATTTCTCTGCAAAGAAGAAAACTCCACAACCTCTCTGTGCAGCCTGTTCAGGAGTCCAGCACCCTCACAGCAAAGTTTCTCCTTGTGTTCAGATGGAATCTTGTGGTTCAAATTTGTACCTGTTGCCCCTTGTCCTGCCACTGGGAACCAATGAAGAGAGCTTTGTCTAGAAGCATTTGATACCTCTTGGAAAAAAGTCCCAACACCCAAAGGCTGCTGTGTCAGTGACTACTCCCACTCTGCCCTCACAGAATAAATCCTGGCCCACTACCGAGAAATCCAGTGTCAACTTCACCCAAGACCAGAGCCACCAGCAAGCAAACTAAGATTTCCCTCCATTTATTTATTTTCTAGAGATCTCATGAGTTTCAGCAACTGACTGATGACTTCTAAGCATGCAGGGTTGGCAGAGCTGCAAATCCTCTTAACTCACAGCACTGGAGGGGGAATCCCCAACTGGGCTCCACTCCCCACCCACTTGGGGAGTGCTGATGCAAAGGCAGCTTTTACCAGGTTCCCAAACAGATGGAGAAGGGAACGTGCTGCCCCATTCATTAAGGCCAACAGAGATTTCTTTGTCAGTGTATCTATGGCAAAGCCAATGGACAATAAACAAGATGAAGCATCCCATTAAAACACAGCCAGTGTTTTGAAATCATACAAAGAATGCTGAAAAGATAAATATTTATGAGGGTTGATGAACTACAGCAGTGAGCTAATGAAATCAAGACTTCAGCAATGTGCTCAGACTATCCTTTGCCCAAAACGAGTAAGACTTCATTATGTGCACGGTGACTCAAAGAAGCAAATTTCTGCCATATCAGAGAGCCTACCCATTGCAGATCAGAAGTGGACAGTGACATCCATTAACTGAGCTGCAGTGAAAAACACTAAGTCAACCATAGCAACCATGAGGAAAAGGTCCTGATGGTCTGGGTTGATGAAAAGCTCGGCACGAGCCTGCAGTGTGAGTGCAGCCCAGACAGCAACCGAGTGCTGGGTTGCAGCAAGAGCAGCGTGGGCAGCAGGGCAAGGTAGGGGATTCTGCCCCTTTGCTCTGCTCTTGTCAGACCCCACCTGGAGTGTTGTGTGCAATTCTGGAGCCCTCAGCACAGGAAGGACATGGAAGTGCTGGAGTAGGTACAGAGGAGGGCCACAAAGATGCTCAGAGGGCCGCAACAGCTCTGCTATGAGGACAGACGGAGAGAGTTGGGGCTCTGCAGTCTGGAGAAGAGAAGGCTTCCAGGAGACCTTAGAGTAGCCTTCCAGTATCTGAAGGGGGCCTACAGGAAGGCTGGGGAGGGACTATTGACAAGGTCTTGCAATGACAGGACAAGGGGCAATGGGTTTGAACTGGCAGAGGGGAGATTTAGACTGGATGTTAGGAGGAAGTTCTTTGCAGTGAGGGTGGTGAGACACTGGCACAGGTTGCCCAGGGAGGTTGTGGCTGCTCCCTTCCTGGAGGTGTTGAAGGCCAGGTTGGCTGAGGCCTTGAGTGAGCTGTACTAGTGGGAGGTGTCCCTGCCTATGGCAGGGGTTTGGAACTGGATGATCCTTGAGGTCCCTTCCCACCTTACCATTCTATGATTCTATAACCATCTCCTCCTGAGCATCACTCGGTCAGCACCAGCAGAGTGTGTTGCTATCATCAGCATAGATGAATACTTGAACTGTGGGTAACCCCAACAAGCAAAGCTAATTCCAGCTCCATTTCCCCTGGTGTGGATGCTGACCAAGGTGCATACGAGGAAGAGAATCCTTTTGAGAAGGTGTGATGATAGCCACAGAGATGACATGAACTAACCTTAAGAAATCATCCTTCATTAAGCAACCAGGGATCATAGAATTTTAGGTGTTGGAAAGGACCTCCAGAGATCATCTAGTCCCGCCAGGATCAGCTAGGGCAGGCCATACAGGAATGCATCCAGGAGAGTTTTGAAAAGTCTCCAGAGGAGACTCTACCCCTTCAAATCCATGAGATCACAGTAGCTTCCATGCCTGACTTTTCATCTCAGTTTAAGAGGAGAGAGGCCAAGCCCTTCAGGGTGCTAGCTCCTCTAATGCTCTGACAGCACTGGGAGAAGACAAGGGGTGAGTGTTTTAAACTGCAAGAGGGTAAATTCAGATGTTATGAACAAATTCTTCACTATGAGGGTGTTAAGGCACTGAAAAAAGTTACTCTGTGAAGTTGCAGATGTGCCATTCCTGGAAACATTCCCAGTCAGGTTGTCTGGGGTCTGAGCAACCTGGTGTAGCTGAAGATGTTCCTGTTGACTGCAGGAGGGTTTGGACTAGATGACCTTGAATGGTCCCTTCCAGCCCAAAGCAGCCTGTGATTCTGCAGCGCAAGAGTTACAGCTGTGAGCGGCATCCAGCCTCAGCTCCTTCCCAGTGAGCCCTCTCTGCAAACACACAGGCTGGCCTCCTCTGCAGACATCCTGTTTTTCCCACCCTGTAAAATGCTATTCCAGAAATTCCATAGAAACGCCTTTCACATTGCATTACACTCCCCCAGCAAAAAAAGAAGCCAGATAAGAAATGCCTGCCTACAAGTGTTAAGATCACACTTTTAACACAGCTGAACTTCAAAAGAGACCAAAGAGAAAATCTGCTCATCCCAGCAAATATTCACTCCAGCCCCTACCTCCAGTGGCTTTCTGGTGTCTGATAATCAAGTTATGCCATGAAACATGTGTGAATTAATGGATTCCCCAACTATTCTTAGGTGGTTGATAAGTTTAACACCACTGACCTTCTAAACCCCAAAAGGATCAGCGATTAAAAACAACCAAACCCAAACACATATGGTAGCAGGTTGGAACACAATGGTTCTAAAAGGAAATCAAAGCTCTCTGCATTGTCTAAACCCATTCTGCCAAAAGATAAAAGCCACATTGTCTACAAGTCTCCACCTAAACAGCTAAAGCAAAATCTAGGTCAGTGTGCTCTCAGAGGAACTGATATATTAATCAGTGGCACTTCCAAAGGGGGAGGTTGACTAACGCAGTGGTTTTATATAGGAACTGGCAGCCACCACCTTCAACTCAATACTCTCTCAAAGGCTCAAAGAGCCAAAAGCTACACTCCAAAAGTGCTTGGAACAAACAAGGCTGGCTGTGCCCTTATTCAAGGAACAAAAAAAAAAGAAGACAGATTATCCTCTGTGTAGCTCAAGGCAGCTGCAATCCACTTCCTGCCCAGCACTTCCACTGAAAGAAGTGTCCTCTCCTGGCAAGTGAGGACAATCCATTCGCTCAAGGTCACAAAATGCTGCTCTTTTGCAGGCTAAACAGCCCCAGGTCTGTCAGCCTTTCCTCCTCAGAGATGCTTCAGTCCCCTCATCAACTTTATGGCCCTCCACTGGACCTTTGCCAGTAACTCCTTCACTCTCCAGATGTGGCCTCACTATGACAAAGCAGAGGAGAAGGAGAATCTCCCTCAACCTGTTAGCCACTTTCTTCTAAATGCACCCCAGAACACTGCTGTTCTCCCTGGCCATGAGGGCACATTGCTGGCTCCCACCATAAGCAGCTGCAGATCCAGAAGTGAAGCCACCAAACCAAGACCCCCACCCCTGCTGTAAGCTGCAGGCATCCTAAATTTACACCACAGCTATTTAAAACAGTAACCAGTCACAGGAAGCTTTCTGTGGCACTTGATTTAAGCAGGACCATCCTTGCTGGCTGGAAGTGATGTTTCTTATTGCAGTTCTTTGGGACATGGTTCCTCTTGGCTTCACTAAAGGAATTGAACATTTTCTGCCCAAACAGTCCTCAGAGATCCTCAGAGATGTGTATTAGTTCTGACAACATTTGGTGGAAAAGAATCTGAGGTCCAGCATGAGCCATTTGCTGTCCCCACAGAGATGAAGGGAGGCAAAGTGGTGGGAGGGGGAGCCTTTTCTATCCAAAACTAANGGGGAAGGCACATAAAGAATCCCCCTTCATACCCTAAGGTCTTGTTTTCATTCCTTTGTGAAACTTGGCTACATTTTAAACATTCATGTTTGTACAAAGGGGATCGTTGGGTTTTGGTTATTTATAACTCTCACTCTACCAATCAACTCCCAGTGTTGAGGAGCAGGTGACACTACAAATAAAAAGTATGTGACAGTTTGGGAGTTCCCTGTCCCCCCACACTTTGTCAAATGACCTAGACTAGAACTCAGTCGGCTGGAAGTTAAATGATGAAGCTCTATTTACAGCTCAGCACAATGTACAGCAGATATTTACACTATATACAGAATATTTACAGAAATATACAAGTAAAAGGTAATACAGAAACACAACTCCCCTCCCAGAGATCAGAGACCCCAGGAGGGGCTCCCAACCACCCTTCCACCTTCTCCCCACCCCTGTACCTTACCCCAAGGTTTGCCTTACGTGCAAGGTAAATTAGGATCGGTCAAGGGGGTTAGAAGAAAAATGGTTAGTGAGGATTAATCAGCAGAGGAGCCAGAGCCCAGAAGCTGCTAGATCCCACCAGCAGCTCCTGTTCCAGCAAGAGAGAGAGAGAGACTGACTTATCAATTGTTTTGGTTAGTGTTCCCAAACAATTCTCCAGCAAGCGTATGAGTGAAGTAGACATCATGATGTTTTCCTTTCACAGCCTATAGTGTCATTTTCTCTATTAAAATATTATAATTAGCCTCAAACCAGCACAATAGGACACCAAGTAGTGGTCACAGGATATTGGAAGTCACTGCAAAGGAGGTCCGAGTCAGGAAGGCTTTTAATCCCTGGCCCTCAAGCCAAAGGGATGAGTTACCCAATTTCCACAAGGACATAAAAAGCTTTGACTATAGAGACAACTCCCAGATATTGTTTGGCCTCTATAAAGATAAAAAGAAAAAACTGAAGGTTAACCTTTGATCTCTCCCCACAGCCTCACCTTGTGAAACCAGGACCCCCACCCCATCTGAGCTTTCCGCCTTTTTCTCCCCTAAATCCAGTCTCAAAACCTTATGGTCCTGCAAGTCTCAGGTTTTGCTCCAAGCTGAGCTCCCACATAGAGCAGCAGCTCCAAGACCTAGGTCACGAAAGGCCTTCAGAAGGAACAAGAACAACATCATTATCCATCTTCAGCAATTCTACAGCAGTTGGGTGTGTAGATTTGGGTGCCACATCTGCATTCCCAGGGTTGGATTGGGCCATCCTCACAGGCATACAGGAACACGCCCTTCACATGTGCACTGTGATTCTGATTAGGCAATGCCAACATCTTTCTTCATATAAAGGAGCAATTTCTTCCCCTTGAGGGTTATCAAGGCCTGGACCAGGCTGCCCAGGGCAGTGGTAGAGTCCCCACATCTGGAGATGTTTCAAAGCCATAGAGATGCAGTGCAGAGGGACATAGTTTAGTGGTGACCTGGAAGTGCTAGATTAATGATTGGACTGAAGAGTCTTACAGATCTCCTCCAACCGAGATGATTGCATAGTTCTAACTTTCAGGGACTTCTTTGGTCACCACTTGCTTTGTCAGATATCAAGAGGCAGCTAAAATAGGTTTCCTTCAGTGCAGAAACAGCATCAGCTCAACTGTGTTTTTCTGATTACAGCCAGTTAAGAAAAAACCCAACATTTTAGAACCTGCCTGACATTGCTCAGCCCCTGCTGAAGGATGCAGGTGCTCTGCTACCCTCAGAAGCTACGGGAGGTGGAAAGTCACAATCCCTTATGATCTGCTACCTCACAGACACACAAGAACAACAATTCTGGAGATACATCCTCCAGCCAGCCACTCTGGTTACTGAAAGCGATGATGAATTGGTTGCGCCCAACTTCCCAAACTTTGTGTTTAGCAAAGGGTTTGCCCTTTTACCCCCATGTGCACCAGTTATATGCCCATGTTGCTGGTTTTATGACATGCATCCCCCTCATTCCTCTGACCCACTATCTTCCCCAGAGTCTGTAATCCCCCTGTATGAGCCATTTATCTCCAAACCTAAACAAAGAACATTTTTCTGTCTGTGCCACCACATGGGAAAGATGCGCTTTAGCTTAACAACTTGAATTAACAAGCCAGTAAAACTTGAAATGACCTTCTTTGGAGTTGTTGGCATTAGGGGAAGCATCAAGAGGTCTCCATTTCTTTTCTTTGTTAGTGTGGCAAAAGCTGGGTGAATCGAGCACTGCTTACGGTATCAAATGTTCCTTTTCATTTTTGCTCTCTTAAATAGAGGAGAGGAAAAAAAAAATAATCATCCTCATTTCCTAAAAGGTCTCCTCTCAGAGATAGGCTGTTCCTGAATGATAAAACAGTATAATTATATTTTAACTAAAGCAGCAGCATTCAAGCTATCGACTGCATCCTCCACAGCTGAAAAGGCTTCACAGGGAGAACCAGAGGGGAAAATGGAGAAACTATTAAAATCACATTTCAACAGAATCCTTGTGTTTCTCTGGACAAGCCCATTACAGAGATATACTGATACCTCCATCTCCCCTCAAGATTGTGTTCCTCTACTTACAGAAAATGGGATGCTAATTGACTGGGACTACACTGCAATCTAATTCCGAAGTAGATGGCACATTTCCTCCACCCCAAGAGCTTAAACCAAGGCCCCTCATGACTACAAGGTGCTGAGAAGGCAGATGTGCTGCAGATACACACTGCTCCCATACCCCTGCAGTGGGAAAACAGGCAATTGTCTACCCTCCCATCATAGAATCATTAAGGTTGGAAATTACCTGTAAGATGAGAGAGTCCATTTATCAACCCAGCACCACCATGCCCATTAAACCATGTCCCAAACTATCATGTCTATATGTTTTTTAACACCTCCAGGGACAGACTTCACCACTTCCCTAGGCAGTTTGTTTCAATGTCTGATCATCTGCCCCAAAGGGACAGTCTGGACTCTTTGGTGAATGCTTCTGCACATCCTATAGACAATAGGATCTCAGCATCCATTTTTACAGGCTCCCAGGATTTCACACCACACAGGATTAGACACATCATTACAGCCTGGCCCCTGACCCATCCCAGCTTTCTTCCCAGCTGTTAATGCTGAGTTTCTGGTTTTCACTCCTAGATCTCCAAGCACTTCAAATGCCAATAAATCTAGTTCTCAGGTGTCAATCCATGAGCCCCACAGCACAGGAAGGAAATGGAAGTGTTGGAGGAGGTCCAGAGGAGGCCACCAAGATGCTCAGAGGGCTGGAGCAGCTCTGCTGTGAGGACAGGCTGAGAAAGTTGGGGCTCTGCAGCCTGGAGAAGAGAAGGCTTCCAGGAGACCTCAGAGTAGCCTTCCAGTATCTGAAGGGGGCCTACAGGAAGGCTGGGGAGGGACTATTGACAAGGTCTTGTAATGACAGGACAAGGGGCAATGGGTTTGAACTAGCAGAGGGGAGGTTTAGACTGGATGTTAGGAGGAAGTTCTTTGCAGTGAGGGTGGTGAGACACTGGCACAGGTTGCCCAGGGAGGTTGTGGCTGCTCCCTCCTTAGAGGTTTTGAAGGTCAGGTTGGAGGAGGCCTTGAGTGAGCTGTACTAGTGGGAGGTGTCCCTGCCTATGGCAGGGGGTTGGAACTAGATGATCCTTGAGGTCCCTTCCAACCTCACCATTCTACAATTCTATGTTTCTCACAGATAAAGATAACATTAAAGCCTAGAGCTACAATGATGTTTGACTCCATAACTAAATCAAGTGATCCAGGCTGCCCAGAGAGATTGTGGAGTCTCTTTCTCTGGAGGTATTAAAAAACTTGCCTGGATATGTTCCTGGGTGATTTATTCTAGGTGATACTGTACAGAAAAGCACAAAGAATTCTTAAAGAAATACCTAACTAAGGATGTTTCCAGGGATGCTTGCTAGGCTGAACAGATAAGTACTGCTGAGCTAGACAAGATAAAAGGAACTTAGGCAATCAAGTATGCAGAGAAGGAAGATAAAGGAGGCCCAACAGGGAGCCTGTGCTACCAAGAACGTAAGGACAGGAGGATAAGGGAAAACAAATTGGTCAAGTCTGATGAGGCTTTATGAGAATCATGCTAAACAACCCAAGGAGTCTGTGCAAGGTGTTAGTCACATATGTTAATGAGTTTCAGGAAAACATATGAATATGTTAATTGTTGTTAATTGAAATGTTCTCAGAAAATTAGTGAATATGCATGGAATGTACAATGCTTGCTTGTTATGCACTGGAGTGGAGTGAAGTCTCAATGTGTCTGGCTGTCAGTAAAGGAATGCCTGCTGCCTAACACCATCATTGGTCTCAGGGAGCTTTCTGCTGTATTCACTGTTGGCAACCCAGATGAGATGATGCTTTTGAGCCTCAATGGATCCTGGAGCCATGGACCAAGATCGGCCAGCACCAAGGATTTTTGGTAAGGACTCCAATCCTCACATAAAAGAGGCTCAGAGCAAAGCCCACTGGCTTGTTAGTACAAGGCACTCCTCTTTGATTTTGGATACTTGCCCCTCAGTTGCAGAGAAAGCTGCCCAGGGTTGGGTTAATTCCCGAGTATAAGGAGTTAAGAGTCTCCATTTGGTTCTGACATATATATTGAATGTTACCAGGGTATTGGCAACTGTTAGTGTCTTTGTTGCAGAATCATAGAATGGTAAGGTTGGAAGGAACCTCAAAGGTCATCTAGTTCCAAACCCCTGCCATAGGCAGGGACACCTCCCACTAGTACAGCTCACTCAAGGTCTCCTCCAACCTGGCCTTCAACACCTCCAGGGAGGGAGCAGCCACAACCTCCCTGGGCAACCTGTGCCAGTGCCTCACCACCCTCACTGCAAACAACTTCCTCTTAACATCCAGTCTAAATCTCCCCTCTGCCAGTTCAAACCCATTGCCCCTTGTCCTGGCATTCCAAGACCTTGTCAATAATCCCTCCCCAGCCTTCCTGTAGGCCCCCTTCAGATACTGGAAGGCTACTCTGAGGTCTCCTGGAAGCCTTCTCTTCTCCAGGCTGCAGAGCCCCAACTCTCTCAGTCTGTCCTCACAGGAGAGCTGCTGCAGCCCTCTGAGCATCTTTGTGGCCTCCTCTGGACCCACTCTAACACTTCCATGTCCTTCCTGTCCTTGTAGTTGTTCCTGTCCTCCTTTGCTGTTGTGCTAAAACTGCACCTATTTGTGTCAATACTTTGCTGCAGTTAGTATACCCCCTGCGATGATCAAAGTTAAAATCCTTTAGCAGGGAAAGAAACTGAAGCTGCTGTCAGTCAAGCTCTAATGTCTATGACTTTGCATACATAACACTATTAAAACCGTAATGGTGATTTACAGTCCTAACTCAGGAGACGTAAACAAACTGGCAGTTTGCACAAGATAAGGTAGCAGAGTGAGGCTCAGGGGTGTTGAAGTTCTAACTCCCCAGGGTGGATATGAAATAAAAGCTTGGTAAAGTCTGCAAATTAAAGAGTCTAACTAAAATGTCAACTCTCACTTTTATATGACATTTCAATTGGCTGGAAGAAATAAAAAAGGCTACCTTCAGACCAGTAGAAGAGGCTATTCAAAGGGCTTTAGATTTAGGGACTATGTTAAAAAGAGAAAGCAACTAATATGCTGACATCTGCTCATGGAGGGTTGTTTTCATCCCATTCCAATTTGCTTGGGGTGGGGGGAGGCAGGGAGAGAGACTTTGTGTTGCACCCACAGTAAGACTGGGACACAGATGAGCTTTTCCAACAGATGAGCATTACTAGAAAAGAATAGAAGTGTAAAAAGAGGTGCAACAGGAAAAATACGGAAACATCCAGAGAGAAAGAGGTCCACCACCATGGATCCATTCCATCACTCTGTTGATTCAGTGGAGGAGAGTTCCTCTCCTATCTCTGAATCCCATCTCTCCATCCTGTCATATTAGCCTCATGTCCCTTGATCCTGTGCCTCTGTCCCATCTCTCTCCATTCCCTTTGGTTCTCTGTAAAGCCTTGCTCCTTACAGCACAGGTTGTTAAACCCAGTAGGCACATGGCTGTTGCTGGGCTCTGCTGCACAGGTGCCAACACTGCAGAGCCTTAGCCCCTGCCTGAAGCAGTCTGGCCAGGCTGCAGTTCAGCTGGTCCTCATCCACTGGTTGGCCTCAGAGTCCTACATTGTCCTCCAAAGGTAAACTTTGTTCATCATCTTTTCCCATGGTGAGGATGGAAGTAACAGACAGAGAGGAAAGTTTTTAAACCAGAGATTAACAATTAGCACCAAAACAATGACTTTGAACTAAGGTCCTGCACCTGGGTAGGCACAATCCCAAGCACAAGTACAGGCTGGGTGGGGAATGGCTGGAAAGCAGCCCTGAGGAAAAGGACCTGGGAGTCTGGGTTGAGCCTGCAGTGTGCACATGCAGCTCAGACAGCAACCAAGTCCTAGGCTGCATCAAGAGAAGCATGGCCAGCAGGGCAAGGGAGGTGATTCTGCCACTTTGCTCTGCTCTTGTCAGACCCTGGAGTACTGTGTGCAGTTCTGGAGCTCTCAGCACAGGAAGGACATGGAAGTGTTGGAGCATGTCCAGAGGAGGGCCACCAAGATGATCAGAGGGCTGCAGCAGTTCTGTTATGAGGACAGGCTGAGAGAGTTGGGGCTCTTCAGCCTGGAGAAGAGGAGGCTTCGAGGGGACCTGATAGTAGCCTTGCAGTATCTGAAGGGGGCCTACAGGAAGGCTGGGGAAGGACTATTGACAAGGTCTTGCAATGACAGGACAAGGGGCAATGGGTTTGAACTGGCAGAGGGGAGATTTAGACTGGATGTTAGGAGAAAAGTTCTTTCCAGTGAGGGTGGTGAGACACTGACACAGGTTACCCAGGGAGGTTGTGGCTGCTCCCTCCCTGGAGGTGTTCAAGGCCAGGTTGGATGAGGCCTTGAGTGAGCTGTACTAGTGGGAGGTGTCCCTGCCTATGGCAGGGGGTTGGAACTAGACGATCCCTTCCAACCTTACCATTCTATGATTCTATTAACAGTGCCTAACTAACATAATTAACAACAAATACAACTGTTGTAAACTATTAACAGTACCTAGCCAGTATAACTGCAACTACCATCTTGAACTATTAACAATCACCTTCATTGATTAGTACGTTAATCAACTAATTAATAAACTATTATGGCTCAGGGTGGGTCAGAAGAGGATCAATTACAGGGACAGCTACAAATACAAGGGTGACAAGCAGTTATTCTGATAAGACTCACCACCAGAATTAATGCAGCCAAAGCCCCAGCATAAGCCATCAAATGTATTAGCTCCACTACTTGGTTGGGTTTTTTTGTGATGCCCACAGCAATGATGCAAAGTTGGTTGCAGCTGTTGATGGCAGCCTTCCTGGTTGGTGTCAGAACCACAAGCTGTGTGTGGTCCGAGAGTTAACCAGCAAGAAAATCAACTGCCCTACCTCCACCCCACATCTCTCCCAACTTCAAGTACCTGAATGAATACCAGCCTCAACAGTAGGGCAAAAAAAAAAAAAAAATAGGCTCAACAACCCAATGGCCTTCCCAAACTGGCTGAAGTGAAAGCCAAGAGAAAAAGCTAATGCAGTTCTGCTCATGAAGTCTGGGCAAGGAAAGTGAGGAAATGTCCCTGCCACTAAACATTATTTATGACAATAACTAGAGGGTGTCAAATTTTGTGTTATAGGTCCTGCATGACTAAATTCACCTGTCTAGCACAACAATCCATTTGGAAAAGGTACCCTCATCTTTGCATAAGTTTATCTTTTTAGCTTCTCCAGCTACTTTAGACATTCCCACACATCCATCTCATGCAAGAGACTCAAACCTGGAGCAGCAAACCTCTCAAAAGTGGAAAGAACTGCATGGCTACCTATGCTGGTTTGAGGCTAATTGGAATATTTAATGGAGAAAATTATATTATAGGCTGTGAAAAGGAAGCAATGGTGATGTCTACATCACTCATAGGCTTGCTGAGATGGGTAAGACTAAGAACACAAAACATAGATAAGACAGAATCTCTTGGGCTCAGAGAGCCTCAGTCTCTCTAGCTTCTTGCCTTCTCCACTCTGCTGAGTAACCTCACTAACCATTCTGCTTCTAACCCCACTGGCCGATCCTCCAAACTCACCTGGTATGTAAGGTAAACCCTGGGGTAAGGTACAGGGGTGGGGAGAAGGTGGAAGGGTGGTTGGGAACCACTCCTGGGGACTGCCCCATTACTCTGCTCTTGTCAGACCCCGTCTGGAGTACTGTGTGCAGTTCTGGAGCCCTCAGCATAGGAAGGACATGGAAGTATTGGAGCAGGTCCAGAGGAGGCCACAAAGATGCTCAGAGGGCTG
>VWZE01021954.1:198999-228491 GCA_013396675.1 Eubucco bourcierii | reverse complement strand
CTGTACTAGTGGGAGGTGTCCCTGCCTATGGCAGGGGGTTGGAACTAGATGATCCTTGAGGTCCCTTCCAACCTTACCATTCTATGATTCTACGACTCTGATTTCTGGGAGGGGAGTTCTGTTTCTGTATTACCTTTAACTTGTCTATTTCTGTAAATATTCCTGTCTATAGTGTATATCTCTGCTTGTACATTGCACTGAGCTGTAAATAGAGCTTCACTCCTTAACTTCCAGCTGGCTGAGTCTAGTCTGGGTGATTTTACAAAAGTATGGGGGGATGGGTAACTCCCAAACCATCACACCACCTCCCTGGAAGGACACCAGTATCTGAATTACATAATAAGGGATATCAGTGCTCAATCTGCTTAAACCAAAGTTCAGCCAGACGAGATACCAAATGTACTCAGTTACAATGCTGTTCAAGCAGGGGCACAGGACTAGATGATCTCCAGAAGTCACTTCCAACCCCACCATGCTGGGATTCTGTCAAGTGATGACACTTGCACTAACAACATTGCTACAAGGCCTCTCATTCCCTCAAGAGACAGGATGAGTACTGAGAAGTTTCTGCATCCAGCCACCCTCATTAGCCAAGCCCACCCACTCCCCAGAGCCAGCATCAATGACTCTGATCAAAAATGCAGTACATTTTTTCCCCCCAGATTGTTGTTTTCTTTTTTTACAGTGTGTTGTGAAAAAAACACCAAAAGTAGAATAGGTTCAGCAGCATCTTACAGTTGAACAAAAAACCCCAAATCAAACCCAACCCAGCGCAAAACAGTCATTCCTGTCTTCAGAAAGCCCCCATGGGTTACAGCAGAGTTTATGCATCTCCTTCCCATGGCTCCCATGAAAAGCAGCAAGTCCCTACCACAGACTTCTGTTGTTTTGGTGCTGTCCAACTGCTAACCCCCCAAACCATCACACCCACCTGCCTCCTGCTCCTGGAAACAATGCCTGAAGGAACAGGAAACAACTTCTGCAGGGAATGGTTTCTTTCTAGCAAAACATCCCCAAATATGGGTACAAGCACTTGCTGCTGAGGTTCAAGAGTGCAGCCACAAATACCAGGAACCCTAATCATGCTTTCAAAGCTCCTCAAATACCTAACAGGTGAAGGCAAGCCCTACAGCTATATCTCCAGAGGGGCTCTCAAAAGTCACAGCTCAGCTGCTCTCTAATCCCAGAAGCATTTAGGCCCTACAGACACGGAAAGCGACTCTAAATACTTCCAGGTATCCAATATTCTGCTTCTACCCAGGCAGGATGAATTATGCTTGGGAGAACTCCAAATCCACACCTATTTGGCTTAATTAACTCATAATGATCAATGTTTTACAGCAAATAACCAGTGAATGAGAGCTGGGATTGCACACAACTGCAAAGCCCCATGTCCTCTTACTATAAATTAAACATAGACCAATATTCTTCACTGTCATGGTGGTGAGGCCCTGGTACAGGTTGCCCAGAGAGGTGGGACGTGCCCCATCCCTGGAACCATCCCACAACAGGTTGGTTTGGGTTCTGGGCAACCTGTTTTAGTTTCAGGTGTCTCTGATGACTTCCAGAAGGTTGAATTAGATGACTCTGAAAGGTCCCTTGAGCCCAAATAATTACGTGATAAAACATGGTTTGAGGGTTTCTCTCCCTGCTTCCTTTTCTTCTTCTCTTACAAAGCACTGAAAATAGTAATTTTGCAACAGAAAGTCAAGATTCAGGATGTCCTGATAACAGCCCACCTGAAAGGCAGGTGGCAATTTCTGCTTTAATTAACCCAAACAGTAAGTGAAGGCACCTGGTTAACAAACACCCAAGGGAGTTGATTACTCCACTGGCTATGAGGTGTTTGGAGGTGATGCTCACAAGTGATTGCAGCTGGAATGAGAAAGCAAGAAAGATTTTGAAACAATGTGAAGCAAACATCACAACATCCAATACAAAGACCATTAAAATCCATGGAACTTTCTTGGACATCTTCCCAAAGTTTTGGATCAGACCCTTAAGCTGTGTTTTATCCACCATTCACATTAATTTTACTAGAGAGAGAACAAAAAGCCTCTTTAAAACCCATTTTGCAGATGTGGAGGCTGAGAAACAGAGACAGCTGATTCAGAGCACATTGTGGAGGCACAGCCTGGGACAGGGTCACTCCAGTTCCCTGCAAAACATATAGCAGTAGAGGGGAGACATCAAACAAAAGTGACCCCTGTCACAAAGAGCAGGAAGGGTTTCCACTTGTCTTATTGCAACACACAAAAGGCAACTTCTAGTGGAAGAAAGTTGGTGTGTCCAGGTGAGAACAGAGATTATGAAAGACATCAGATAACTAAAGATTGCAGGAGGACGTTGCCCCCAGTCCATGGGTCCACCCGAGAGGAACAATAGCAACATCCAGCACAATAAAAGCAGCCTGTCAACCTTTTAAAAGCTGCAAAGAAAGGGGCAGGTGAGAAGCAACACACAAACATACCTTTGGATGACAGTGAAGAGCACAGGACTGAGAGGGCTGTAGCTTTGGAAGACACAGAAGAAAAACGAGAGTAATTTTGCTACTAGGGAATACCTCTCTGAAACAAGAACAGTTTCTATATTCTGAGACTCCACAGCTCCAGGGCTGAAAGACTAGCACCAATTATTGCTCCAAACAAGAGGGGGAAGGACCAAGAAGAGCTTTACATCTGAGACAGCCATAATCTCCTCTAACTCAGAGCAGGCTGCACAGTAGCCTGGCTGAATCATGAGAGAGCTAAACCAAATCACAGCTCAGCTTCCCCCTCCACACACACCAATAAATCACAAACCATTGAAATCAAATAAAGGCAATTCAGAGACACAGAGGAGACACCTCACTAACCTGCTGAGCTCAGAGGCTGCTGCTCAGGAAGGAAAGGAGAAGAACAGAAGATGTCCAGGGCTCCAGCCAGGTTCCAGAAGAGGTTGCAAAATTCCTAAGGTCAGCATGAACCCAAACATAACATCTTGCAACCCAAAATCCAGAAGATCAGGAAGACCTGGGCAGCCTTCCAGGAAGAGGAGATTGGCCACCTGCCCTCCAACTCTCTGTCCCTAGCAATCTATGAAACTGGCAATAAAACTCCTTCTCCACACCTATGAAGACATAGTCCTATGAGTCATTTAGAATCACAAACTGGTTTGGGTTGGAAGGTTCTTTGAAAGGTCACCTAGTCCAACCACCCTGCAGTGCCATCTGCAATTAGAGAAGGTTGCTCAGAGCCTCAACCAACCTGACCTGCAGTGGCTCCCAAAATGAGGCACTTCTTTGGCCAACCCTGGCCACTGTCTCACTACCTTCAGCGTAGAAACCTCTTCCTTAAATCTAGTCTGAGTCTCCCTTTTGGTTTAAGCCAATCAGCCCCTGCTGAGTTACAACAGGCTGTGCTAAAAGGTCTGTGCCCAGCTTTGACTCCACCCATAATTATAGCAACCAGCAGCACCTGGATGTTCAACACACAAAGAAAACTCTGCTCCTACTCCCACCACCTCCTCCTCCATTAATCTGCCCTCTAACCAGAGGCTGATCTGGGGGATGGAGAAGGGAAGGAGAGTAGAGGCTTTGAAGAATGTGGCAGTGTCTCAGCGCTGAAAAAGCCTGCAGAGCTGAAAAGCTGGAGGTTAAGTTTCCACTGGAAAAGGGAAAGGAAAGCTCGAGACATGGGAATGTAAGAAAGGCAGCACGGACAGCATTCACTGTGTATCCTGTGCTATCAGTGCTGCTCCCTAAATCCAAGTGCTTTGGATCACAGGAGCACACAGTAATTAACAGCTGGTCATTACTGCTGGCAATCCAGGACTTCAGCTTTTAGTGTATAGGCTCAGAGACAGAACTGCAAAATGACAGCAAAGTGCTCCAAAAAAACACAAACCAGGAGGAGGTGGAGGAAAATAATTCCAAATTTATTAGCCATATGAGACCTCATAATACTGAAACCAGCCTTGTAAGGTTGGAAGCCAGGTCACAACTTGTTAAAAGCAAAGGCCAGCAGTGCTGTGAGCATGAGCAAATGAGAGGTGGCACAGAAATACAGAATAGTAGTGGTTGGAAGGGTACTCTGGAGATCATACAATCACAGAATGGTAAGGTTGGAAGGGACCTCAAGGATCATCTAGTTCCAAACCCCTGCCATAGGCAGGGACACCTCCCACTAGTACAGCTCACTCAAGGCCTCAGCCAACCTGGCCTTCAACACCTCCAGGAAGGGAGCAGCCACAACCTCCCTGGGCAACCTGTGCCAGTGCCTCACCACCCTCACTGCAAACAACTTCCTCCTAACATCCAGTCTAAATCTCCCCTCTGCCAGTTCAAACCCATTGCCCCTTGTCCTGGCATTGCAAGATTTTGTCAATAGTCCCTCCCCAGCCTTCCTGTAGGCCCTCTTCAGATACTGGAAGGCTACTCTAAGGTCTCCTGGAAGCCTTCTCTTCTCCAGGCTGCAGAGCCCAAACCCTCTCAGCCTGTCCTCATAGCAGAGCTGCTGCAGCCCTCTCAGCATCTTCATGGGTTTCTCTGGACCTGCTCCAGCACTTCCATGTCCTTCCTGTGCTGGGGGCTCCAGAACTGCACACAGTACTCCAGGTGGGGTCTGAGGAGAGCAGAGCAAAGGGGCAGAATCTCTTCCCTTGCCCTGCTGCCCACACTGCTCTTGCTGCAGCCCAGCACTTGGTTGCTGTCTGGGCTGCACTCACACTGCAGGCTCATGTTGAGCTTTTCATCAGCCCAGACCCCCAGGTCCTTTTCCTCAGGGCTCCTCTCCAGCCATTCACAACCCAGGCTGTATTTGTGCTTGGGATTGTGCCTTCCCAGGTGCAGGACCTTACATTCAAGTCCAACCCCCTAAGCTAAAGCAGGGTCACCCACAGCATCTTGCCTAGGATCACAATGTACAATGGGGTTGGAATCTCTACAGAGAAGGAAACTCCACAACCTCTGGGTGCTCCAGGGCTCCAGCATCCTCACAGCAATCAAGTTTCTGCTTAAGTTCAAATGAAACCTCCTGGGTTCCAGTTTGTGCTTGGTGTTCCTTGTCCCATCCTCGGCCACCAGCGCAAAAAGCCCAGACACATCCTTACGTAGCTCCTATGGAGAAACCTTCCACCGTGCAGTAACAGCATTGACTTGACTTTTGGAAGAGCAACAGAAGGTAGAATTGCCAAAATTCCAGGTTCCCCAGCAAAATATGGCCAAGAGAAAGCCAGCTGTGACACCCCTACAAATATGCTGTAGAGGAGTTGCTGGAGGGCTGTATGGAAACTGGAGAGCTCACCTCTGGTATTTGCAGTGTATGCATTTTTTTCCGACACCGAAGCCCATTTTCATGGGGTTATAAATCAGCTAGAATAAAAATTACTTCCCAACACAAAACACTGCTCAATAATACATTTGAAAATGTATTTAATATACATGCTCTTTGGAGGTCACAGCTTCTAGTCCTGAAATGTTGTCTGACAGCTATCTGGTCACGCAGAACCAGACCACACTCAGAATTTCCTATGAAATCTGGCCAAAAAAATGGTCTCAGATTCAACAGCCTGGACTCATCCTATAGGAAAAGAGTAAAGGGAGGGACTGCCCTTGGCAGGTCAGCTGAAAGCAGGCTGCTAAACCCTGCAGAGTGTTTACATACCACCCAGATAGGTGCAGTGTATAAACACTTTGCAAGAGCTATCTGTACAAGTGTTAGTTGGATTTCCCCACCCCTTCAGGCTCAGTCCTTGTGGAGAGCAGGTTTGCAAACCCCTCTGGGGAACTGGGAGGATAAATTCCTGGAGGTTGCTAGAATCCACGTTCTTCACCCTTCAGACAGGTTAGGGAACCAACAAGGCATTTCATCTTTATTTTTCTCTGCTCAGAGAAGGCCAAGAGGGCCCCAGACCTTTTTTTTTTCTCGTGAAAAAGATGGGTTTGCATCCATGCAGGAGAGTTGGTAGCACAGTGACCCTCTCTACAGCAGGACACGAATCACAATGTTACACTTAATGATACCCCAGCCTAAGCAATTCGTTCTGCTCCTGTGGAGAGGAGGATCCCTCAGGCAGCTCTTTTCTTCTGCAGACTGTGCCTTTCATGAGGATAACCTTTTAACATCTGACCCAACATAGAGAATCCCAGCATGGTAGGTGTTGAAAGGCACCTCTGAAAATCGTCTAGTCCAAATCCCCTGCTAAAGCAGGGTCACCCACCACAGGTTGCCCAGGATTGTGTCCGTGAAGGTCTGGAATCTCTCCAGAGGAGACTCTACAACCTCTGTGGCCACATGCCAGGCAAATCCCCAGGCACAGCATGCTGAAGATGATGATGACAAGTCAATCCATGGCAAAGATCACCCATGGGCAACTTTCAACCCTGTAAATCTATAAATATACTTACTCCACAAACCATGGGCAACCTCAGAGTCCTGCTTTTCACCTGTCAAATCACCTCTTCATTTTCCACCACAGACAGCACTTTCTCTGCACCTTGCTATCCTTTGCTTGCAGACAATAACTTTCTTTGGCTTTGTTGTGTTCTTCCCACCTCTCCAAACAGTTACATTTGTTCCATTTTAGATTTATTTTTAGCTGTTACATTCCTATCATCAAAGCAGGCAGCAAACATTTTAAGATATTCATCTGCCTTTTTCAGCCTGACTCTGACTTCATATAGCATGAAATAAAGTAGGAGTAAACTCCTTTCAGTCCAGGCAGCATTGAATGGGTCTAAAAGCATTGTCACTCTCCTCAGCAGGAAACATTGCTAGAAATTGGACCATGAAGATGATCAGATGATCAGATGCTCAGAGGGTTGGAGCAGCTCTCCTATGAGGACAGATTGAGAGAGTTGGGGCTCTGAAGCCTGGAGGAGAGAAGGCTTCCAGGAGACCTTAGAGTAGCCTTCAAATGTCTGAAGGGGGTCTACAGGAAGGCTGGGGAGGGACTATTGACAAGGTCTTGCAATGACAGGACAAGGGGCAATGGGTTTGAACTGGCAGAGGGGAGATTTAGACTGGATGTTAGGAGGAAGTTGTTTGCAGTGAGGGTGGTGAGACACTGGCACAGGTTGCCCAGGGAGGCTGTGGCTGCTCCCTCCCTGGAGGTGTTGAAGGCCAGGTTGGAGGAGGCCTTGAGTGAGCTGTACTAGTGGGAGGTGTCCCTGCCTATGGCAGGGGGTTGGAACTAGATGATCCTTGAGGTCCTTTCCAACCTTACCATTCTATGATTCTATGAAATTGCCCCAGGTTCAGTCTTAACCTAACAGACAACCTAAGCTCATTGCTTATGTGTTCGAAAGCTGATTTGGCTTTGTGACATCTGCCAAAACTAAAGGCAACATCATTTACAGTCAGCCATAGAATTGTGGAGTCATAGAATCATTTTGGCTGGAAGACCTTTCAAGATCATCAAGCCGAATCATTAAACCAGCACTGCCAGGTCACCCCTAAACCATGTCCCTCAGCACTGCATCTCCACAGCTTCGAAACCCCTCCAGGGATGGGGGCTCCACCACTGCCCTGGACAACCTCTTCCAGGCCTTGACAACCCACAAGAGGAAGAAATTGTTCCTCACATCCAACCTAAACCTCCTCTTGCACAACTGGAAGTAATTTCCTCTTGTCCTATTTCACTTTTTCCTTGGGAAAAGAGTCTGATACCCTCCTGGCTCCAAACTCCTTTCGGAGAGTTGTAGAGCACCAGAAGGTCTCCCCTGAGCCTCCTTTTCTTCAGGCTGAACAACCTCAGTTCCCTCAGCTGCTTCTCACAAGACCTGTGCTCTAGACCAGCTTTGTTGCCCTTCTTTGGACACACTCCAGCAAAGTCTGGTTGGCCATTAGGATCAGCAAGATCTGATTTTACATTAGGGAAAATGCTGGATATAGTTTTAAAATACAGCTTATTGTGATGGTTTGGGAGTTCCCTGCCCCCCCACACTTTGTAAAATGACCCAGACTAGAACTCAGTCAGCTGGAAGTTAAGGACTGAAGCTCTATTTACAGCTCAGCACAANGGACTGAAGCTCTCTTTACAGCTCAGCACAATGTACAAGCAGAGATAGACACTATAGACAGGAATAGTTACAGAAATAGACAAGTTAAAGGTAATACAGAAACACAACTCCCCTCCCAGAAATCAGAGACCCCAGGAGGGGCTCCCAGCCACCCTTCCACCTTCTCCCTACCCCTGTACCTTACCCCAGGGTTTGCCTTACACGCAAGGTGAGTTTGGAGGATCGGCCATGGAGGTTAGAAAGAAAGCGGTTAGTGAAGATTAATCAGCAAAGAGGAGCCAGAAGCTAGGCCACCCAAGATGCTGTGCCCCCAGAGAGAGACAGACTTATCTAATGTTTTGAGTTCCTTTCTTATCCATCTCAGCAAGCCTATGAGTGAAGTAGACATCAGCATTGTTTGTTTTCCTTTCACAGCCTATAGTGTAATTTTCTCTATTAGAATATTCCAATCAGCCTCAAACCAGCACACTTCTTTACAGCAGCAGTTCAGAGAAAATGCTTCAGACACAGGAAACAGAACATTTTTGTCTCTGATCAGAGAACAGCTTCGTCTTGCACGGAGACTGCCACAGGTCTGTGCAATGTCGTGACAAGAATCCAGGGTGAATTCCATGTGAAAAAGCAAAGGAAGGTTCTCAGCATCCAAAACTCTCTGAAAGGTTGGGATGCTGCCCTCTGCAAGACCCTCATCTGCAATGGGATCAGGAACAGATGTGAAGGCAGCAGCTCCTGTTCAGTTCCGCAGCAGCGGCGAGCACCTGAGCTGGGCTGGATTTCCACGCAGAGCAAATATCCGTCAGCTTGCTGAGAAGTGAGCCAAGAAACGGTGGGGGAAAGGTTGAAACTCAAATAAAACTCAATACCCAGAAAATGGGAAAGGTCAAACAGTGCCACTGCAGCGCTGTATTTCATTTAGGTTTGGACAGGGTGCAAGCCAGCCTTTACAGCAGGAACATAATGCTGGTGTCATCAGATTTTTCTTACACCACAGTTTTGCAACTGGCGATGGAAAACAGGTCGGCCCGAGCCCCTGTGCAGCTGTGGTGAGGCTGCTCAGAGCGGATCACACAACAGAGACAACTGACAGCATCACTGGAACCCAAACTTCTGCACAAACACAAGCCTCTGCACGTTAACAGTTGGAGAAGAGTCCCCCAAAAGGCTTCATCTGTTGTTCGGTCAATGGAATTCCAGAGTGGTGGGGTTGGAAAGGACCCCAGTCCAACTCCCCTGCTAAAGCAGGGTCACTCACAGCAGGTTGTCCAGGATCAGTGTCCAGCAGGGTTTGGAATCTCTCCAGAGAAGGAGACTCCACAACCAATCTGGGCAGTCTGCTCCAAGACTTTGGCACCCTCACAGCAAAGTTTCTCCTCCTAATTCAGATGGAACCTCCTGGGTTCCAGTGTGTGCCCATTGCCCCTTCTCCTGTCACTGGGCACCACTGAAAAGAGCCTGACCCCATCCTCTTGCTCCCTACTCCTTATCTCTTGCTGAGCATTGATCAGACCACCTCTCAGACTACTCCTCCAGGCTAAACAGCCCCAGGGCTCTCAACCTTTCCTCTTCACAGAAATGCTCTGCTTCCCTCTGTAGCCTCTTCTGGACTCTCTCCAGTAGTNCTAACCCCCTTGGCCGACCCTCCTAATTTACCTTGCACGTAAGGCAAACCTTGGGGTAAGGTACAGGGGTGGGGAGAAGGTGGAAGGGTGGTTGGGAGCCCCTCCTGGGGTCTCTGATTTCTGGGAGGGGAGTTGTGTTGCTGTATTACCTTTTACTTGTATATTTCTGTAAATATTCTGTATATAGTGTAAATATCTGCTGTACATTGTGCTGAGCTGTAAATAGAGCTTCATCATTTAACTTCCAGCCGACTGAGTGCTAGTCTGGGTCATTTGACAAAGTGTGGGGGGGCAGAGAACTCCCAAACCTTCACATACTTTTTATTTGTCGCCCAACGTGGGCATTACTTGTCTCCCTTGAACTGAGGAGCCCAGTACTGGATACACTACCCCAGATACGGCCCCACCAGGGCAGAGTAGAGAGGGAGGAAAACCTCCCTCCACCTACTTGACACACTCTTCTTCATGCACCCCAGGAGCCCACTGACCTTCTTGGCTTTAAGTGTACGTTGC
Source organism: Eubucco bourcierii (assembly GCA_013396675.1). Taxonomy (NCBI): domain Eukaryota; kingdom Metazoa; phylum Chordata; class Aves; order Piciformes; family Ramphastidae; genus Eubucco; species Eubucco bourcierii. The sequence continues at coordinate 218,360 of VWZE01021954.1, read as the reverse complement.
TTGCTCACAGGCAATTTGTGGTCCACCAGCACTCCCAGGTCCTTCTCCACAGAGCTACTTTCCAGCAAGTCAACACTTGCTCTTGTTCCCCTCTGCCCCAGGTCTGGGTGGATGGCAGCACAGCCAGGTGCTGGAGGTCATGAATGCTACTGCCAGGACATTCTGCTGCCCACTAACCATCACATCTGTCCTCATGAATCATAGAATCATAGAATGGTAAGGTTGGAAGGGACCTCAAGGACCATCTAGTTCCAACTCCCTGCCATAGGCAGGGACACCTCCCACTAGTACAGCTCACTCAGGGCCTCATGAAACATCTGTCTCATCTGTCCTTACCACCACACTCTTTTCAGGTGACCCTCAACTGAAGGCACTCTCCACCAAGGCCCAGCAGCTCTCAGCTTCTAAGGCTTGTGACTTTGGAACTCTTATAACTTAAGCAGACCCCTGAGACTCCCAGCTCTGTATCCACAGTCTCCCCTAGAGGTTTCTTCTCCCAGAAGAAGCAATCCCATCTGACATGTTTCACCCACTGGTTAGAGTCTTTCCTATCGTTAAGCTGCAGTAAAATTGAAAGAACAAGAAGAGAAAGTTGAGCTAGAGGAGGAGGAGGAGAAGAGCCTTTTTCAGTCACCAGCCCAGGACAGTTTCACAACCTTATGCCTGTACTTGCACTGATGCTCTGCCCATCTACAACCCAGCATCTTAGTGCAGGGGGATTGGACAAGATGACATTTAAAGATCCCTTCCAACCTAATGCATTCTATGACCTTCTCCCACTCACCACACCCCAATACCAGTTTAAATGGCCTGGGAATTGCCCTGGGTGCTCTACCTCATTTGCTTCTGCTCTGAGATTGGCTTTGTGGCATTACAAAACCCTGGCACAGGTCCGTCTCTCCCTCTCTGGTCTATGACAGAGCCTGTGGCCTTGGGGACAGCTTCCAGAGCTGTCAGCAGTGGCAGCCAGGAGATAAAGCTGCATCACTTGAGATGTGGGAGGTTCGGTGAGGTGGAGAAGGGTTGGGAGGGGGTCAGTAATTGATGTGGATTTCTTTCAACTCTGGAGCCTGCAAAGGTGAGGAAATGGAACAGACAAACAAGCAGCAATGAAAGGATCTCTGTGATCTAAGAATAAAATTAAGCTGGGGAAGATTTTGAATTTCAGGGTTTGAATCATCCCTCTCTCATCTGCCCTTGAACAAAGACAGATAGTGAAATACCTCTGAAATAAGACCAAAATATTTAAAATGTGATCTAAAGGCTGCTAGAATGGGGCAGCAGCATGAGATCTTCTATCTCACTCACCAGGAAAAAAAGGTTCATTAATCATCTTGCACTATTTTATGCCCCCTATCTTATCTTCCAATTGCTCCCCAGACTCTGCTGCAGGACATCTGGGAGCTGAAGTGACAGCAGGAAAATATTGATGAATATGATTTTACACCAATGGTCTTCATTTTATGGCTGAGGAATGTGTGAACACAGGCATTGTTCAGCCCCAAAACACAGCCATCTCCTAGGCTGGATCTGGGATCTGCCCACCAGCAGAGCATTTTGGATAAAAAATAGAGAATCTTTTAACAATAAGGAAAAAATGTAAGGCTTTAAGGAAGGTGGAATGTAAGGGCAGAAGCAGGAGCTAAGGCAGAAGAACCACACAAAATCCCATCTCTTGGGAAAATGTGGACAGACTTTGGAGAAGGTGAGTGGTGTGAAATCCTGATTCTTCATTATACAGAGAAGAAATCCCAGAATGCAGGTGGTGGAAGGGAGCTCTGGAGACCATCTAGTCCAACCCCCCTGCCACAGCAGATTCACTGAGGGCAGGTTGCCTATGATGGGATCCAGGTGGGTTTTGAATGACTCCAGGTGGAGACTCCATCATCTCTTTGAGCAGCCTGTTCCAGTGCTTTACCACCCTCAAAGAAAATCATAGAATTGTAGAATCATAGAATGGTAAGGTTGGAAGGGACCTCAAGGATCATCCAGTTCCAAACCCCTGCCATAGGCAGGGACACCTCCCACTAGTACAGCTCACTCAAGGCCTCCTCCAACCTGGCCTTGAACATCTCCAGGGAGGGAGCAGCCACAACCTCCCTGGGCAACCTGTGCCAGTGTCTCACCACCCTCACTGCAAACAACTTCCCCCTGACATCCAGTCTAAATCTCTCCTCTGCCAGTTCAAACCCATTGCCCCTTGTCCTGTCATTACAAGACCTTGTCAGTAGTCCCTCCCCAGCCTTCCTGTAGGCCCCCTTCAGATATTGGAAGGCTACTATAAGGTCTCCTGGAACCCTTCAGGAGAGCCCCAACTCTCTCAGCCTGTCCTCAATAAATTCCTCCTCCTGTTTAGATGGAGCTTCCTATGTTCAAGGTGCCTGTTATCTCTTGTCACTGGGTGCCACTGAAAAAAGACTGGCCCAATCCTCCTGACACTCACCCTTATGAACATTAATTTCCATATTCATGGACAACATTCCCCAATTATTATTATTCTTCCCCAAATAGTTCACTCTGTGCTCACAGAGTTTTTATGGAATCTCTTGGGAAGAGCCCATCTCCAACATGTTACATACAGGGTATATTTACATCTGGGGATATCAGCAGATAAAACTGGTTTTCACAGAATCACAGAATCAACCAGGTTGGAAAAGACCTTCAAGATCATCAAGTCCAACCTCTCGCCTAACATTATCTAATCAACTAAGTCATGGCACCAAGTGCCACATTCAGTCTCTTTTTAATACACTTCCAGGGATGATGACTCCACCACCTCCCTGGGCAGCCCATTCCAATGGCCAAGCACTCTTTCTGTAAAGAACTTCCTAACATCTGGCCTAAATCTGCCCTGGTGCCACTTGAGACTGTGTCCCCTCACTCTCTCACTGGCTGTCTGAGAGGAAAGATCAACCCCCAGCTGGCCACAGCCTCCTTCCAGGTAGTTGTAGACAGCAATAAGGTCCCCCCTGCAGGAGTCTTAGAAGGTGAAAGCCTCCATTCCTACTTCTCCCAGAATGACCAGCAGCAGCAGGGCTCCATTCAGCAGCAGAAGCCCAGCTGACACCAGCTGAGTGCTACACAAAGCCTGAAATGAAGGAGGAGATCCTGGACTCAGCTCTAATCTCTCTAACACCATCCTGTTAACAACGCTTTAAACAGCTTCCCGGCTGGAAAGCTGATCCCACAACATGTGGGAATTGTTGCTTCCCAAGGAGCTTAACTCCATCCTCCAGCTGATGAGCACCATTGCATGTGGCTGTCCCTGGGGATGTGGGACCACGTGGCAGGGTCACCTCCGTGCGAAGCCTGCGAGCAGCAGCTGTGGGTTACAGCAGAGCTGTACTGATGGAGGAACACACCCCAGCAGGATGGGCACATGCTGCAGGGAAGTGATGGAAAGCAGCCATGGGATAAAGAGAATGTGAAAAATCCTTTGCAGTGCTTGGGCTGCAGCTTCACAGTAAAACAGAATGGTGTGGGTTGGAAGGGACCTAAGGAGATCACCTAGTTCATTCCCCCTGCTAAAGCAGGGTACCCAGAGCAGGATGCCTAGGATCCCAATGTCCAGCCAGGTTGGGAAGCTCTTCAGAGAAGGAGACTCCACAACCTCTCTGGGCAGCCTGCTCCAGGGGTCCAGCATCCTCACAGCAAAGAATTTTCTACTTATGTCCAGATGGAACCTGCTGGGTTCCAGTTTGTGCCCATTGCCCTTGTCTCATTGCTGGACACCACTGAAGAGTCTGGCCTCATCCTTTTGACCCCAGCCATTTAACTCTTGCCGAGCATTGATCAGATCTCCTCTCTGGCTGCTCTTCTCCAGGCTAAATAGACCCAAGCCTCTCAGCCTTTGCTGCTCACAGAGATGCTCCAGGCCCCTCAGCATCTCTGTACCCTCTACTGAACTGTCTCCAGTAGCTCCTTGTCTCTCTTTAACTGGGGAGCCCAGAACTGGACCCAATACCCTAGATGTAGTCTCACCAGGGTGCAGTAGAGAGGGAGGAGAATCTGCCTCAAACTGCTAGTCAGACTCTTCTGAATACCTTCCAGGAATCCATTTGCCTTCTTGACCTTGAGAGCACATTGCTGGCTCATGTGCAATTTGTTGTCTACCAGCAGTCCCAGAGTTAGGAACTCTCTCACCTGTATTGGTGCAGAGAGTTATCCGTCTCTGGGGGAAGGACTTCATTAAGCTTAATGAACTTTATTAGATTTAATTAAGGTTTCATTACGGTTTCATTAAGGTTTAATTAATTATTCTTGGCAACACAAGTAAATGGGTGGGAATGAGCTGAACAGGGCTTCTGGTGAACAGGTGGCAGGGCTGGGAGATGACCACCGGATCTGTCAGGTCTCAGGAGGCATTGTTTGAAGCATTGCTTTGAAGCACTGGGGAGAACTGGATGAGAGCAGCAGTGGACTGGCTGGGCACTGCACCCACGAGAGGGCAGTGGCACCATGCACACTTCACAGGTCCGATGGGAACAGGGCACCAGGGCAGAGCTGTCTGTGGATGACAGGAACCATTTGAATGATGCAAAATAGGAGCTGGCTGGAAGGAGAAAGAGCTTGGTCATGAAGTAATGACCTTCAAAGAGGTGGAGACGTATGAGTTATGAAGCCATTGCTGCACACACACTCCCCCTCCGCTCTCCTAGCTTATGCATAAACTTAGGCAGTGATTTATTTGCATCCTGCACGAAAACAAATGGATGTTTTACATATTTATATCATAAGATAAAGTGATCTTTAAGCTGATCAAAGACAGCGGCAGATCTGGAGGCGATTACTGCCAGTGTTTGCCTAACTGAGGTCACACTGCGCTTTGTGCGGCTGAGCCTGCGGATCTGCTCCCCACATGTGAGCGCACCACGAAGGGCAGCAGATAGAGGAGCACACACTTGGAAGCCCTGGCTTGCCAAGAGCACTGACAGCTCAAGCACAACTGAACCTGGCTCCCTGAATCAGGCCTGGGTAATTACAAATATTGATCAAGGACAGAAGTCTGGTACTGTTTGCAAAATAAAACAATGGAGTCCTTCTGGAGGCTGCACCCTTGTGCCGCTGATGGAAAGGGGGTGACAAGTTGGGTCTGCAGTTTCTGAAACCTGTCTCAGGATGTGCAAGGATTACCAGTGCCCTAAATGATCCCAACTGACTGCATCATTCTCATCCATGGCGGTCAAGAGAGGGATTCTGTGGATCTGCTCCACTCTGGTGAAACCCAACCTGCAGTGCTGGAGACACATGGACCTGCTGGAGCAGGGCAAGAGGAGACCATAAAAGTGATCAAAGGGCTGGAAACCCTCTGCTGTGAGGGTATAGAATCATAGAATGGTAAGGTTGGAAGGGACCTCAAGGATCATCTAGTTCCAACCCCCTGCCATAGGCAGGGACACCTCCCACTAGTACAGATCACTCAAGGCCTCCTCCAACCTGGCCTTCAACACCTCCAGGGAGGGAGCAGCCACAACCTCCCTGGGCAACCTGTGCCAGTGCCTCACCACCCTCACTGCAAAGAACTTCCTCCTAACATCCAGTCTAAATCTCTCCTCTGCCAGTTTAAACCCATTGCCCCTTGTCCTGTCATTGCAAGACCTTGTCAATATTCCCTCCCCAGCCTTCCTGTAGGCCCCCTTCAGATACTGGAAGGCTACTCTAAGGTCTCCTGGAAGCCTTCTCTTCTCCAGGCTGCAGAGCCCCAACCCTCTCAGCCTGTCCTTATAGCAGAGCTGCTGCAGCCCTCTGCGCATCTTCATGCCCTCCTCTGGACCCCCTCCAACAGTTCTATGTCCTTCCTGTGCTGGTAGTCTGAGAGAGTTGGGAAGTTCAGCCTGAAGAAGGCTCCAGGAGCCCTTCTTGTGTCCTTTCAGAAAGATGGGAACAGACTTTGTAGCAGAGCTTGTTGTGACAGGGCAAGGGGTGCTGGGTTTGAATTAAATGAGAGAGATTTAGACTGAGTAGAAGGAAGAAATTTTCTAAAAGCATTGAGGATGGTGAGACACTGGCCCAAGTCATGAAACAGAGGAATCCAGAGAGGTGGAAGATGGTCCATCCCTGGAACCATTGTAGGTCAGGTTGCATGGGGGTCTGAGCAACCTGCTCTAGTTGCAGATGACCCTGCTGACTGCAGGGGGGTTGGACTAGATGACCTTGAAAGGCCCCTTCCAACCCAAGCCAGTCTAGGGCTCTATCAGCTGACCTGTGGTAACAGGCTGGACACATCCTCCCGAGCCGCTGCAAGCAGAAAGCAGCACTGCAGCATTACACCAGGGGTCTACAGCCCACTTCTTGTTGACCTGTAGGGCTTTGGTTGCTCACAGTCAGCTTGCAAGCCTGAGAGATTTGAGGGATGGAAAAGGGACCTGCCCAGTTCAGAGATGACTTCTTCTGGTATGGGATAATGTTTCTGCAGATTTTCCAGATGCATGTTCAAAGCCCTTTGCAGCCAGGACTCTGATTTGAAAAGCTGCAAGCTGTCTGCAGCAGAGACAGATGCTCAGCTCTGCAGAGCTGACCTGGCACACCAAGAACTGGCCTTGGAGAGATTTTCCTGCTCGGCATCTGAGGTTACGCAGCTAACCACACTGTTGGTCAGGTGCCCCTATGGAAATGGGCAAAGGATGAAATGGCTGCAAAGGCCTGCAGAGACTGTGGCTGGGCAGAAGCTATGAGATCCAGGGATGATCAGCTGACTCCAGCCTGGCAGTGTGGAAATACCATTCCCCCACCCCACAAGCTGTGTGTCTCCCGAGGGGATACTGGCAAGAACACTTCTGCAACAGCCACCTCCATGGGAAACTCAGAGCAACGCCAACGCAGAGATGTCCATGCTGCATTCCTTGCCACTTAATTAAATGTCATCACTGAGTTGGTTTATTTCTGTCTACTCCCTTCAAAATAGCAACTTCCCACTCTCATACTGGAAACTGTGGGCCAGCAAACTCACAGCTTCTCAAAGTCCAAGGCTGGAAAAGCCAAGTTGTCCCTGTAACAGGCAGTCAGGAATCATAGAATCACAGGATGCATTGGGTTGGAAGGGACTTTTAAAGACCATCTAGTCCAATCCCCCAACTAGATCAGGTTGTTCAGAGCCCAGCCAAGCCTAACCTTGAACATCTCCAAGGCAACCCTGGGTAACTTATTCCAGTGTTCCACCATGCTCAGAGTAAAGAACTTGTCCTAATGTCCAATCTAAACCTACCTTTCTCTAGTTTGCTCCTTGTCCTACTGCCACATGAACTTGCCTTCTCCTGATTTCCCAGCTTTCCAAAGCCACATTGTGACTTGCCACCTTTTCTGCCCAGCATAAATCATAGAATCATAGAATGGTAAGGTTGGAAGAGACCTCAAGGATCATCTAGTTCCAACCCCCTGCCATAGGCAGGGACACCTCCCACTAGTACAGATCACTCAAGGCCTCCTCCAACCTGGCCTTCAACACCTCCAGGGAGGGAGCAGCCACAACCTCCCTGGGCAACCTGTGCCAGTGCCTCACCACCCTCACTGAAAGGAACTTCCTCCTAACATCTAGTCTAAATCTCCCCTCTGCCAGTTCAAACCCATTGCCCCTTGTCCTGTCATTGCAAGACCTTGTCAATAGTCCCTCCCCAGCCTTCCTGTAGGTCCCCTTCAGATACTGGAAGGCTACTCTAAGGTCTCCTGGAAGCCTTCTCTTCTCCAGGCTGAAGAGCCCCAACTGTCTCCATCTGTCCTCATAGGGGAGCTGCTTCAGCCCTCTGATCATCTTCAGAGGGCTGGAGCAGACCATGCAGGCCCAGGATACAAAGCCAGCTGGGATTTGCTGTCCCTCAAAGAGGCAGAACTGCTCTGGGATTTCAAATTCTGGAGACATCTGGGTTCCTGCTGGCCTCTGCACAACCTCACAGCGACGGCACGACGCGGAACTGCGAACAAGCCGCCGGGATGGGAACATTTCTCCTTCTGTTTAAAATGATGTTGAAATTAAAAACTTATCCTTATCTTTCACCCCTTGTCATCCCCTTTCCCTGGAAAGAATTCCTTTTGCCCTCGCTCCTTTTGGCACCTTGGCAGCTGCAGAGAAGTCAGTATCTGCAGCCTGTGGCTGTCTGCTCAGGGCATGTCACGTTCCCCAGGCTGCAGCAGCCTAGCAAGCAGATCCCTAATCAAGCCTGTGTGTCCCCCACGCCGAGGACGTGGAGCTCACCCTCCCTCCAGCAGCCTGAGCATTCATCGCTCCCACATCAGTGGGTGATGATAAGACACCAAGCTGGTTATCAGCCTGGCTTGGGTGGGGTGGGAAATTCAGCAGCTGCTGGCTCTGAAGGGTGAATTTAACCACTGCTGATGTGAGGTCTGGTGGTAAGCATGGAGCAAACAGACTCACTGCAGGTGGAAAACTCCCAGAGAAGAGCTCAGAAACCACAGGAATTTTTATAGAATCATAAAGGTTGGAAAAGAGCTCCGAAATCATCATGTCAAATTCTCTGCAAGTCTTTTCCTTAATCACCAGCAAAGGTGAGTACAGGGACAGGGATGAGGAGCCTGACTGCTGGACACCTCAGTGATGCTCTGGGTTGGATGAAGCCAGCATGCTGGGCAGCAAGCTGACATTTTTGCTAAGTGCTGTCTCCTCTCCTCTGGAAAACATCCCTGAACAATGGTAGAAGCCTGAAAATTTAACAGAGAAGCCACAGCCTTGTTTTTTCAGCAGCAGGAACAGGTTGGAGCAATCTGTGTCAGTATATAGCTCCGAGTCTCTCTACCAGGGAAAAGTGATTATTTGGTCTACAGAGGGGTTTTGATACAAACTACGTGAAAGAACGAAGACTTCCTGTACCAAATTCCTGCATAATACATAAAAAGGCAGAGACTTCAAACAGCATCCTCCAGACCTTTCCAGCAGATGAATGAAGAGCTGTGCTTTCAATGGAACTGAGGAACTGGGGTGCCACAGAGCATTTTGTGGCTTTTGGTGGAGGGGAAGAAATTTGTGTTTCATACAAAACAGCATGAAACACTTCAGCTCCTAAAGAGCTGGGGAACCATCCAAGCTAGGTGCAACCAGGATTGAGGTGCAGAACTGTCACAGCCTTCACCCTACTAGATGCTGAGCATGTTCCCAAAGTGGGGGAGCAAAGCAGGGAGCTACAGCCTCACAGGATAGCATCCTGCTTTTCCTCCTGCATCCTAACAGCAGGAGGAATCCTAACATCCATCCTAACAAGGTCTTCAGAGAAGATACATAACTGGAGTAAGCAAGGCATACTCCCCTACTCGTAGCACAATCCCAGTGTGGACCTTGCTATGTCCACCTGTCCACCCCAACCCTAAATTTTGTTTCTGGGGGAAAGCCTCACTCCTGGAAGTCCTCAAGTTCATAGAATGGTAAGGTTGGAAGGGACCTCAAGGATCATCTAGTAGGCAGGGATCTCAAGGATCACCATAGGCAGGGACACCTCCCACTAGTACAGCTCACTCAAGGCCTCAGCCAACCTGACCTTGAACACCTCCAGCAAGGGAGCAGCCACAACCTCCCTGGCCAACCTGTGCCAGTGTCTCACCACCCTCTCAATGGAAAGAACTTCCTCCTAACATCCAGTCTAAATCTCTCCTCTGCCAGTTTAAACCCATTGCCCCTTGTCCTGTCATTGCAAGACCTTGTCAATAGTCCCTCCCCAGCCTTCCTGTAGGCCCCCTTCAGATACTGGAAGGCTACTCTAAGGTTAGATCCCATCACTTGGACATAGCTTGGCCTCTTTGCTGAGGCTTTCTGCGAAGCTGTTAGCACCGATGGTTTTGGTGGTGCTTCCTGAGATGGACACTAGCTCTGACTGTACTGGATGGGGGCCAGCACACACTGCTTGCTGTTAACCAGGGATAATAACCTTTGCAGGACCTGCACTTGCATCTCAAATGCTTGATCAACTGAGTAGATCAGCACAGGCTGCATTTAACTGTTGACACAGAAACACTGCTCAACCACAACCAAACTGGGATGGAAATAAAGAAATGACCTAGAAATAAAGGGTTTCACACCCATTTTCCCCAACCAGTATGACCCCTGTTAATGTGAACTTGATCAGCCTTCATCTTCTTGGGAAGTCTCCTCCTGCCTTTCCATCTGCATCCTCCCAGACCTCTGCAAAGCCCTCGGAGAAGGACAGATTTCATCATTCTTATCTGAGCTTTGTTGACCACATTTATCTTCTCTGACAGAAATCAGCTTGGTTTGTGAGCAGGAAGACAAATTAAAAGGCCACCAGACCTAGGAAGGCCTGGATTGCTAGAGCTGGTGCATTCTGGGGGCTGGTGGGGATGAAATCTTAGACATCACCATTTGTTTCCAGCTTTGTCCCTTTGCTTGGGGTCGCACTGGGACTGTCCCACACTTCAGGGCTTGCAGGAGACAAAGCAGGACCAAGCCATAAATGCAGAGGGCGGAACCCAGGGGCTGCAGTCATGAGGTTTGTGAGATAGGGGCTGCAAACTCACCCATCCTAGCAGAAGCTCAGCCCTCACCACGCTGTTGTGGCTGTCCCATAGCCACGTTTCTGTTGGCCGTGTGCTGGCTGGGCTGCGGTACAGCGATGAAATAACGCTTGGCCAGGCTAACCGCTAACAGCAAGGGTCTGCTCGCAGTAGCATTGCGTGCTGGCAGGTCTCACAGGGGCTTAGGAAGCAGATGAAAGGCCAGCTGACCTGCTTCATGGGTGGAGAAATGCTTTGCAGGCCAAGATTTGATCTGGTGAATTGGACTGCTCTGGATAGGATCCTTTTCCACACAATGCCCTGCTCAAGATGGAGAAATGGCATCAGAGTGGTGCAGTGTGTCCCAGAATCACAGCATGGTGGTGTTGGAAGGGAACCCTGGAGAGCATCTAGTCCTGCTAAGGCAGGGCTGTTCAAAGCAACATCCAGGTGGGTTTGGAGTCTCTCCAGAGCAAGAGACTCCACAACCTCTCTGGGCAGCCTGACCCAGGGCTTCAGCATAGAATCATAGAATCATAGAATGGTAAGGTTGGAAGGGACCTCAAGGATCATCTAGTTCCACCCCCCTGCCATAGGCAGGGACACCTCCCACTAGTACAGCTCACTCAAGGCCTCAGCCAACCTGGCCTTCAACACCTCCAGGGAGGGAGCAGCCACAACCTCCCTGGGCAACTTCTTCCAGTGCCTCACCACCCTCACTGCAAACAACTTCCTCCTAACATCCAGTCTAAATCTCCCCTCTGCCAGTTTAAACCCATTGCCCCTTGTCCTGTCGTTGCAGGACCTTGTAATTAATCCTTCCCCAGCCTTCCTGTAGGCCCCCTTCAGATACTGGAAGGCTACTATCAGGTCCCCTCGAAGCCTTCTCTTCTCCAGGCTGCAGAGCCCCAACTCTCTCAGCCTGTCCTCATAGCAGAGCTGCTGCAGCCCTCTGAGCATCTCTGTGTCCCTCCTCTGGACCCGCTCCAACACTTCCATGTCCTTCCTGTACTGAGGGCTCCAGAACTGCACACAGTACTCCAGGTGGGGTCTGACAAGAGCAGAGTAAAGTGGCAGAATCAACACCCTTGCCCTCCTGGCCACGCTTCTCTTGATGCAAAGAGAGAGCATCCTCACAGCAAAGAAGTTTCTCCTTAAGTTTGAGTGAAACCTCTCATGTTTTCCCTTGTACCCATTGCCACTTGTCCTATGACTGGTCACCACTGCAAATTGCTCAGCCCCATCCTCATGGCATCTGCCTTTTGGGTATTTATATGCATTGAGAAGATCCCCTCTCAATCTCCTCTTTTCCAGGCTAAACAGCCCCAAGTCTCTCAGCCTCTTCTATTAAAAGAGAAACTCCAGTGCCCTCAGCATCCTCACAACCCTCCACTGAACTCTCTTCAGCAGTCCCCTGTCCCTCATGAACTGGGAAGCCCAAAACTGGACAGAGTTTTCTGGGTGTGGTCTCACCAAGGCTTCAAGTTCATGAGGCTTCAAGCATCCTGTCAAAAGGGAGTTTGGAAACTTCAACAGGTTTCTGGCAACCCTGGATTGTCAGAATCAGTTCCAAACTGAGCAATGAAGGGATCAAACAAATCCCATTCTGGGCACCATAATGTCCAGATGCATCCATCAGATGGGGCAGTAAAACAGGAGTCAGGTTTCAGACAGAGCTGAAATCTCCCCATTTGTAGAGTTAAGTGTGGCAGCTGCTTCAGTGACAGTAAGTCAATCAAAGCAAATTCCCTGCCCAAGATGGAGATCCTGGGTTTATGGACTAGACTCCCTCCTCCCTCCATCCTCCCATGTTCTCAGTGCTGAGCAGAGAGGGAGGAAGCATTAGTCTAGAAAGATAAGAGGCTTCTGATGTGCTCTTTGTGCACTGGTTAACAGCTGTGTTTGAATCAAACACCTCTTCTTGGTTTGCCCAGAGTCCAAGCTGCTTCCTGCAGAGTGAACAAACTCAACACCCAGCTCAATGAAGGAGTCCATTGCAAACTTCATGTTGTGCCAGAGATCTCCAGCCAGGCAAAGCAGCCCAGTCTCAAAAAAACACAGTGTCCTGCCATGGAGAGGGTGTCTCCACTGACCTTACGCTATCAAAGCCTCCAGTTTTGTTTGCCTGAACTCTTAATTCCTTCTTTATGGTTCCCCTGAGCTGACATACTCACCACTGTGCTCCAACACTGACCCATCACAGTGAGATCAAACAGCCAGCCAGACTCTGCAGAGGCCAAGACATGGAGCAGCCCAGCCAGCACTCTGCAAAACAGGTCCTAGGAGGTGGTGAAACCAATTCGCAAGGAAAGAACTGAGAAGGCTGCTCTGGTTGTAAAAAGACCCTCAGGAGAAATTTCTAAGCACATAATTTGAAGTTGAACAGAGCCAGCTGAGCAGTGGAGGAGCTTGGAGCTGGGTTTATCGTAGTGGCAGGTGCAGCAACATGGATCATGAGTCCCTTCAGCCAGATCTGCCTGCACTAAGCGTGGAGAGGCACCTGGAGATTTGGCACGTGTAGCCAAGCAGCACCAATGTGTTTCTGTCTTTGGCTGAATTCAAGCTCCAAATCCAGTCATCCATGGGGCCTTCCAGCAAGAAAGCTTCTCCCTGCCTAATAGAGAAAGCTTTTATTTTTCTCCACAATTAAAGGAACGTGTGTAGAACTGATCCAAGAGATCAGTCCACCCCACGGGGTTCTTCTTAACACCCTCATCATCATGGTTCAGCAGCTGTACTTCAAGTGGCACGTGGATTTTGCTGACAGAAAATTCAGTTTGGTGGATTTTGGCAGCAGTTTTCCAAAGATGTGACAAGGAGAAGGCACCAAAAGCTCTTTAATCATGAGACTTAGGGCACAAACAACTCAAGCTCCATGAAAAATCCCAGCTGTCATTAGGAAGAGACTGCTGGGAGATGCTGTTCCTCCCTGGTGAGAGTTACCACACACCTTCCACCAAGCACAAGTCCAGCAATGGTCCCAAGAGTCCAACCTCCATAGAGGAGCAATCAGGAGAATGTGTTCACTCTCTACTGTATTTTGAAGGTAGCCATCACTAGGCACACTTTCCACATTGAAGCTGATACTAAAGTTGTCCATGAGCAGCTTCTAGTGTAGAATCATAAAATCACAAAGTACTTTTGGTTGGAAAAGACCTTTATGATCATCAGGTCCAAGACTGATTAGTTGGTGGCTGCTCCAGTGCTGCTGCCCTGACAGGGCTTTGTTGCAGCAGGTCTCAGCATTCCTCTCTCCCACATGTGCACTTGGCAGCCATTTCTCACTGCTTGGGGGGGCCCAAAAAGGAACAGAAGACACATTTTGCCCCTTCTTGCCCCAGGAATGTAATGCCTGGATCAAGAGAATAAATTCATGTCTTCTCTTGTGTGGTCACTGATACCCTGGTCCACACAGCACTTAAATAACCAGCTCAGACTGAGCCTAACCCTGCCACAAACCATTCCCAACCCCTCAGAGGTGTGGTTAGTCCTGACACAAACCCAGCCCCAGCTGAGCTGTGTGTGCAGAACTTTCCACCACTTGGGCACTGACAAAGGGATGCCAAGGCTGAGGAGTGGGCACCACCTCTCTGAGGACTGCAAATACTGCTTCACTTTTGCTTGTTAAGAGCTTTCCTCACTTTTTTTTTTTTTTTTTTTTTTTTTAATGCTGCTGTGTTTATCCATCTGTTAGCAATTCTGCTGAGGTTTGGGTGTTTTAAAGTTAATGAGAAATTGGTTTATGCACCCCAAGCTGTTATGAGTGGGGAAAAGGGTGGGAGTTCTTGGAATCTGTTGCTATGGACAGCTGAGTAAAGCAGCTTTCCTATAAGGCCCTTTAAGTTTTGAGTCACAGTGATGGGGGTCCTTCAGAGGACCTTGCAGGAGTCTCTGCTCAGTGCAGATGTTGTGCCCATTTTCCTGCTTCCTTCACTCCAAAATGCTTGAGGTGTGGATCCTGCTCAGCCACACAGACCCACAGCATCTGTCCCATGCTGGCCAATTTCACCCACTGCCACCTGCCTGGAGGTGCTTTCACATCATGCATCACCAGTCCCTAAACAGCCTCAGATCTGTCACAGACTCACCAAATGACTCAACACTAGACCTGTGCTGCTGTGCAAGTGAAGAAGTCATTTGCTTTACTACAACATAAAAGGCATTACTGTGATTCAAGATGGGGTCACAGGAACAGAAAGACATCTTCAGCTACACATGCACTAGCTTGGCTCCCACTGGCCTCTCCATCTGGATGCTGTCCAGCTGAAAAACTGCTTGGTAGCTCACAGAGCTCTCAGAGGCATATTGAACCTTAGTCAAGTCCTTATCCTGGGTGTTGTATCAGCACAGCCTGTCCTTTCCTAACCATTTTCTTCCCATGGATCACCTCTTGATTCCAATCTCACTGCCTGTGGTTTCCTCTGCGTCCTAAGCGTGGTACTGAATCAAGATATCATCTAACTACTTGCTGAAGGATTAATTCCTCTCACTGTCTTGCTTTAGAAATGTTTTTGCCCCTCAGTCATGGTTAGACTGAGTCACTTTCTGGCCAGAGACAAGCAAAATGCTGCTGAATGGACAAGCAAAGCCAAAAGGACCAGCTTGGTCCTTCATTTGTCTAAAACCAATTCACCCACTGGGCATAAAGCACTGCCAACAGAGCATGGGGAAGAGGTTGGGCACAGAGCCTTCATGCACTGAAAGGTGTCCTTCCCACAGGGTCACTGATGGTTGCCTCCTCTGTGCTTTCCACAGCCATGTAAAACAGCAATGACTTGGACTTGCTATTTTCTCTGGAGGGATGCTCAGTGTGGCAGTAATACAGGAACTAGAGGCTGAGCAGCCTGATTTGGGTGTCTGAGGTTAAGTGACTCTGGAATATTTTGTTTCAAAATCAGGCAAAATGCTGGAATCTAATCCAGTGGATTAGATTGGATTGGAGGGGGTCCAGAGGAGGCCATGAAGATGCTCAGAGGGCTGCAGCAGCTCTGCTATGAGGACAGGCTGAGAGAGTTGGGGCTCTGCAGCCTGGAGAAGAGAAGGCTTCCAGGAGACCTTAGAGTAGCCTTCCAGTATCTGAAGGGGGCTACAGGAAGGCTGAGGAGGGACTATTAACAAGGTCTTGCAATGACAGGACAANGAGCTGTACTAGTGGGAGGTGTCCCTGCCTATGGCAGGGGGTTGGAACTAGATGATCCTTGAGGTCCCTTCCAAACTTACCATTCTATGATTCTAAGCTAATCCACTGGGAGCACATCCCTAGCAGGCATTGGCTGCTGGAAGGGGTTTGGGAGGATGACAGTAGGACTGAAACTCTCCCTTAGCATCTTTGGTACCATTTTCCCAAAGATGGAGGCAGAGAGGACAGAGGAAGTAGCATCAGCTCTTTGTGCCTCTATGTAGAGTCACTGAACCACTTGCATAACTCATTTCATCAACAGGTTTCTGGGTTCTGGGCAAGGTGGTTGAAAGAAGTACATCTCAAATCCAAGGGCATGCTCAAAAGGGTGAAAGCACATAAAAGCACTGCATCCACAGAGCTGGAAGGGCTCTCCATGCACAGCCCAGTGAGAGAATATTAATCTGGCTTCATTGTAGCCACCACTCCTGGAGAAATAGGGCATCTGGGTGCACCAGGGTTATATCAGGAAGAGATTTCAGTCATAAACAGTAGCAGAAGCAGAAAGAACTTAAAGAGTGGAGGTGAAGAACAGGCATGCCTTTAGCTGAGGTCTGGAAGGGATATAAAGGCAGCTGCTGCTCCAGAGCAGCAAAGAAGAAAAGCTGGCACATGCTGTCACCCAACATATCCGTCCTCCTGGGGCTGGGTTTCCTTTTGCCAGGAATTAACAGGACAGAAGTGAAGCCAACACCAACACAGCAGTGAGGTGGCACTTTGTCCCCAAAGTGGGAAGATGACAGACCTGAGGCACCTTTCTGCAGCCCTAAAGCAAAAACCACAAGGCTGCAGAGCAGCTGCATCTCATCCCAGGCCTCCCTGTACTCAACACCACTGTCACTTCACAGCCCATGTATCACTCAGGCTGATCAGCAGAGAGGTAATGAACGGTTAATGCTCTGTTTGGAGAGCAGGGTGGGTTACAGTAAGGCAGGGTGTGAGTGGCAGCTGTCACTGCTGTGGCCAAGCTCCTCTCTGACCTTGCAGCTCCTGACCAAAGAGATGGATGATTGATGCAGCCCAAACTCACACGACGCCTGCTCAGCAGCCCTAGGTGGCTTTTTTTCCCTCCACGATGCTACTGGCAGAATGTTGGCAAACACTTAGAGGCAGTGGTGATGGGTGGAAGCCAGGCTGGGCACTAGGTGTTTTGGAGACCATTTTTCATGGGTTTTCTGGGGTGTTGAAAGAAATCCTTCGTTCTCCATGGCTCTAGGAACTCAAGAAATACAACGGGGTGCTGCTGGATCTCTGGAGCTAATTAAGTCCAAGAACTGAGCCTCAGTGGTAGGAGGAAGCTTGCTGATGATGTCAGCATTGCATAGGTGTCTGCTCAGCAGTCTTCCTGGGTTCACACCAAGTGCTTCAATGCCTCCAGAAGGTCTGGCTTTGATATGGAGAAGTCCAGGGCAGAAATGCAATGGTGTTTCCACACCACCAGTGCCTCAATGCTGTGCCCGGGCTCCAATCCCCAGGTGCCCACTGTAAGGATGGGGAGTGAGATACTGGGCTGGCAGTTGAGTAGTGTCATGCTTGCATCAGGGGAACAGAGCCATGTGCATCACAACCTATGAGAGGTTACAATGCAGATACTTCTAAGAAACTGGCTTCAATAACTCACCAAAATCACAGAATCATTAAGTCTGGAAAAGACCTCATCGAGGCCAACCATCAACTCAACACCACCATGCCCACTGAAACATGTCCCAAGGTGCCATGAGGTTTTCATCAGGATCTGGGTTCCACCCCTTGTCTTCTGAGCCCCAGTTCCTTCCCAAGCAACTGTCCTGGCTCACACACATGAGGAGCATGTGTGAAGCACAAGGCTGTTTGGCAAACTCAACCCATCTGTCCCAGCACACCCCATTTTGTCAAACAAACTCTACCCACATTTCCACTCACACTGAGAAAAGAGTTTTCCAGACAGCACCAAAGAGGGAGGAAGGAAGGAATGCTGGCTGGATGCAGTCAAAGAACTGTGGGCTTCCAATACCTAAAGGATGGAGGTCATGAGGATGGGCCTGAGCACTTTTCAGTGGTGCCCAGTGACAGGAGAAGGAGCAACGGGCACAGAGTGGAACCCAGGAGATTCCATCTGAACAGGAAGAGAAACTTCTTTGCTGTGAGCGTGCCAGAGCCCTGGAGCAGGCTGCCCAGAGAGGTAGTGGAGTCTCCTCCTCTGGAGAGATTCCAAACCCAGCTGGACAGGTTCCCATGCAACCTGATCTAAGCAAACCTGCTTTGTGGGGGGAGATGGGGGTGGGTGCTGGACTAGATGCTCTCCAGAAGTCCTTTCCAACCCCCACCATTCTGTGATTCTCTTGACTTGCTCCTCTAACCTCCTGGCCTGCCAAACAGTGAGGGCTTTTGGACATCAATGGGGGAAACTACACTGGGACCTCTGAGTCTGTCAAACCAAGAGCAAGTGACTTAAAGAGGGGGAAATAAAATTAATAACCGCCTTTTTGTTCTGCTTGGACCCAGGAGAGGGAGGTTGATATAAAAAACATGGAGAGCTGAAAGAGGAGAAGGCTCACTCTCCTGCCAGTTGTGTTGTTCAAATCCAGCTCTCTCTTTGTAAGAAAACAAAGTGCAAAGCCAAGACCATTCCTGTGCAGAGCTCCACGCTCACATTTCCATTTTTCCATAGGAGTGCTCACTTCATGCTTTCAGATTGCAGCATCTGAAAGCTGCAAGACCCACGTGTGCTTGCATCCACCCATGACAATCATCCTGCCTTGATATTGGCTGCCACTTGCCTGCCCTGCCCTCACCTGCTCACCTCAGCCTTTGGTGAGCAAGGCAGCAGCTCACCAGCAGCCTCCATGGCTTCTTGATGATTGACATAAATGATTTTTAACATGATGCTGAGTAGGTGAGGCTGACAGTGCTGTGGGAAGCAGCTGTCTCCCATTAACTCTCCACCATGGAGCCTTTTGTACAGCCAATTCTAAACTCCCTTTGGAAAGCCCTGGTGCCATTGCGGGAAAGGAAATAAAACAACTGGGGAAAAAAGGGAAAAAAACTAAAGGAAAAG
The DNA here is from genome assembly GCA_013396675.1 of Eubucco bourcierii. Lineage (NCBI taxonomy): Eukaryota > Metazoa > Chordata > Aves > Piciformes > Ramphastidae > Eubucco > Eubucco bourcierii. The sequence continues at coordinate 199,692 of VWZE01021954.1, read as the reverse complement.
TCTTAGAAGATGATTAATTTATCACCTGCTTCTTGCTAACATCTGTCCAGAGGATGAAGTCCTGTCACAAGACAGGAGCCCCCATGGAGACTTCCTCAATCCCTAAGGACAACAACCATCTGCTAATCTCAGAGTCTCTGGGGCAGAGCTGAATATCCATTAGACTGAGGTCAAAGTCAAAACTTCAGCTCCAGTCTCCTGCTTTTACTTTTGGTGTTGGTTCTTACTTTTTTAGGGAACAGGTGAACATGGCAACTCTGCAGGACCAAGTGTGAGTCTCACCAGCATTCCCAGGCAGACAAAGCCAGCTCTCCACCATGCATACAGCATGGGCTTCTCCTCTGTGGCACTGCAGAGGAGGTGTGGCAATTGCTGATGGTTCCTGTTGGTTCCTCTCCAGGAGGACCTCTGCCCCGTGAGAAGACACACATCTGCTGCAGCAGAATGTGGCAATCCCTGTGTACACAGCACAGGAGAAGACAGACAAGGAGCAAGGACAAAGCAAGTTTGCAGATGGCACCAAGCTGTGTGGCACAGCTGACTTGCTAGAGGGCAGGGATGCCATCAAGAGGGACCTGGACAGGCTGGAGAGGTGTGCCCAGGCCAACCTCATGAAATTCAACAAGGCCAAGTGTAAGGTCCTGCACTGATGAAAAGCTCAACATGAGTCTGCAGTGTGAGTGCAGCCCAGAC
>VWZE01021954.1:168729-198572 GCA_013396675.1 Eubucco bourcierii | reverse complement strand
GATGATCCTTGAGGTCCCTTCCAACCTTACCATTCTACGATCCTATGATTCTATGACTCAGCATGGCACTGTACATGCTATGGGGCTCGACTCACAAGCTCTGCTGGTGTTCAGACATGGCACTGGCCTCCTGAAAATTCTGTGCTCAGGCCAGACACAAAATGTACCCATCCTGATGCCCCAAATCTGACCCCATAAAGCAAGGTGGAGCTGGCCCAGCTCAACCTTCCTCCTGGCCTGGGCTCCTGAGCTGCACATCTACATGGACAAAGACACATCAAAAAGTCACAAGGCCACCAAGACCTCTGTGGCTTGGTCTGAATTTTAACAAAGGTCTTCAGAAGAGAGCAGCTGGTGATTAACCCCTCCAACACATCCTCCTCAGCCTTCTGAGAGCCATGGAGATCTTCCAAGGCAGTAATTCCCCAGTGGAGCAGACCACACAGATATAGCCAGCTGGAAGAGAGGACTTTAAGTTTGGGGTTGTATTTTTATGGTGTTGTTTTAACCTGCAGGGCAGTAATTCTAGGAGGGACAGCTCATCTCCATTCATTTCTTTCTGTCCAATATTAAGTGACATTCACAGAGATTTAAAAAAAAAAATAAAAAATTACTACAGCAAGGACATTGCCAGGAATAAATCCCAAATCTTCACACCTACCTCCTAGGTGTGAACAAAAAACCCCAAAACCCAGCCAAATCAAACAAACTAGAGATTTACCTCTCCAAAGCCAGTTTGAAGAGGAAACCCTCAGATTCAGGGATCACACAAAACTCCTGGCATTTAAAACCTCCATAAGGAGACAGCAAAGGGTGACATAAAGATCCAAGACCTCTCTTCTCTTCTGATGTCCATTACACAGGAACCAGCTGTTGAGCTGAGCACGGATCCACATCACCATCTTCAGACCAAATTTGCCACCACTTTGTTAAAACCCCAGAAGAGTTCATCTTAACTCAGTAAGGGAGAGTGGACAACCACAGTGGGGGCTGCTACTCCCTTGTGCCACCATCATGAACCATGGAGTCCAAGGTGTGAAAAACATAAACATATCAGCTCCAGTATCCTCATTAAGAGACCACTCTGATAACTTCATCTGCTCATCACATGTGCCACAAAACTGTCCTCTTTGCATGTGGTTAGTTGTAAAACCTGGCCCAAGGTTTATCATAGAATCATAGAATGGTAAGGTTGGAAGGGACCTCAAGGATCATCTAGTTCCAACCCCCTGCCATAGGCAGGGACACCTCCCACTAGTACAGCTCACTCAAGGCCTCCTCCAACCTGGCCTTCAACACCTCCAGGAAGGGAGCAGCCACAACCTCCCTGGGCAACCTGTGCCAGTGTCTCACCACCCTCACTGGAAAGAACTTCCTCCTAACATCCAGTCTAAATCTCCCCTCTGCCAGTTTAAACCCATTGCCCCTTGTCCTGTCATTACAAGACCTTGTCAATAGTCCCTCCCCAGCCTTCCTGTAGGCCCCCTTCAGATACTGGAAGGCTACTCTAAGGTCTCCTGGAAACCTTCTCTTCTCCAGGCTTCAGAACCCCAACTCTCTCAGCCTGTCCTCATAGCAGAGCTGCTGCAGCCCTCTGAGCATCTTCATGGCCTCCTCTGGACCCACTCCAACACTTCCATGTCCTTCCTGTGCTGAGGGCTCCAGAACTGCACACAGTACTCCAGGTGGGGTCTGAGGAGAGCAGAGCAAAGGGGCAGAATCCCCTCCCTTGCCCTGCTGCCCACACCGCTCTCGCTGCATCCCAGCACTCGGTTGCTGTCTGGGCTGCACTCACACTGCAGGCTCATGTTGAGCTTTTCATCAACACAGACTCCCAGGTCCTTTTCCTCAGGGCTGCTCTCAGTCATTCATCACTCAGCCCATCCTCCTCCATCCTGTTATTTTAGGGGGGAAGCAAGGTTGTATGCACTGAAAAACACCTACACAAACTTCAAATAAGTCTTCTTTAGTCCTGCAGATCAAAATTCTTGGTGTTTAAATCACTGGCAGATTTTGGAATTGCACCTGGGAAAAGGTTTAACTCCCTGAATGAGCATTAATTTAGAAAGGAGTTTATTAGTTCCATTCTTCAGAGGATTGTAACTCCTGCATCATTAACAGCATCAGGGATTATTTAAAAATGGTGAAAGCAAATAAAATCTATTTCTGTCCTCACCACTTCCTGACCTTTTTCCTACTCTGGAAGGTGGGATGTTGCAACAGACCAGAGGGATGAATGGGGCACATATAATGAGAAGAGGTCTCCACACCAGGTGGGGAACACACCTTCAAAGAGTCTGTACAAGGGACTCATCTTCCATTTCTGCTTGCTTTCCCTTCCTTGTGTGCACAGACTGGGGAGGGAAACAGTGGGAACTCCCAGAGCCACAGCAAAAGGGTTTGGACTTTTTAACTCCTCCACCTCCTAAACTGCAAGTGCATTAAGTACAGTTACTGCATTTTATAAAACAGTTTCCATAAAAGAGAAAAGGAAAATCAAAACTCTTATCAGAATACAGTCCTTGAGCATAAGGAAAACCAAGCATAGTAAGGAGACTCAGCAAAGTAATTCATTCCTCTTGGAGCAGAAACCTTCCTTATTAGATGCAGCATCATTAACCACAAGAAGCCTAATGCCAGACTTCAGCAGGAGAGTAATTAGCACTCAGTTCCTTCACTGGTGCTTCTGTTTCACTCTTTCTTTTATGATAAGGTCAACTTATGCCAATTACAACAACCATTTGTAAAGCACCCATCAGTTGTCATAGAATCAGAGACCTGTTTAGACCTTTCAAATCAGCAGGTCCATCCGTTAGTGGTGACCTGGCACTGGTGGGTTAAACCATATCCCTCAGCAACACATCTACATAGCTTTGAAATCTCACCAGGCATGGGGCCACCATTGCCTTGGACAACCTCTTTCAGGGCTTGAAGAATTTTTTCCTGATGTCCAATCTAAACTTCTCCTGGGGCAACTTGAGGCTATTTTCTCTAATCCTGTCACTTGCTATGTGGGAGAAGAGACCAACCCCCACTTGGCTTGAATCTCCTTTCAGGGAGTTGTAAAATGCCAGAAGGTCTCCCCTCAGCCTCCTTTTCCCCAGACTGAACAACCCCAGTTCCCTCAGCTGCTCATCACAGGATCTGTTCTCCAGACCCTTCACCAGCTTTGTTGCCCCACGGGTAGCAAGATGCAAACAAAGAAACAATGCTCATTGTCTTCTCTCCAGAGTGGTGGAGAGGTAGGAAAAAAGAGAGAAAGAAATCATCTGCTCACCTTGGGTTTTTTGAGACACCTCTGTGAACACTTACTTGCAGGTGATATTTATCCTCCTGCAGGTCGTTTTATCTGATACTACAGTTCCAAAGGATGTGACATAAAATCAACTAACCTTGAACTACAATGGGCTGGCAGCACAGGTCACTCTGCAGATCTCTCATTCATGAAGGAATCCTTTATTTTGTTTGAAGAACACAACTGCCTGGTGAGAAGGATCAGAACCAGTTTATGTGTTAGCATGTTGTTTTTTTTACTCTGGGATAACTCCACCTCAGACATGAAAACAAAACAAATAATGGGGGTTAGGAGACAATTGGGAACAGCTGATTTCTATTAAACTCTACAGGATTTTTCCTCTGCTGTTGTTTTCAAGACATGTCCAAAGTTATGGGACTGGACATGCAGGTGCTTCAAGTTTGGTGAGCTCACAAAGCTCCCCTAATAAATGACACATGCAAACCCTCCATCATCTACACATGCTTGTTTGCCATGTCTTTGCATTTCTCAAAACAAGAAGGTTTTCCAGGGAAGAAGCCATTCCTTTGAGAAATGTCCCATCTCTGGATTGCTGCAGGGCACACAAGAGGTTGCTCTTCTCTGTTACTTTCACAGACCTCGTGACAGCAACCCATAAAGAGCCAAAAGTCTGCTGCTGGCAGGTGGATCTACAGCTAGGTAGAGAAAACCTGGATGAGAGTCAGGACTCTCCAGAAAATAAAGCACGAGGAGATGCAAACTTCATGCCCCCATGGATGTGTCTGACCAGCCACTGGGTCATCCAGGGGAGTGACAGAGAGAACTCTATCACACACAGTATCACACACAGTATCACCAAGGTTGGAAGAGACCTCAAAGATCATCAAGTCCAACCCATCACCACAGACCTCAAGACTAGATCATGGCACCAAGTGCCACGTCCAAACCTGCCTTGAACACCTCCAGGGACGGTGACTCCACCACCTCCCTGGGCAGCCCATTCCAGCAGCCAATGACTCTCTCAGTCAAGAACTTTCTCCTCACCTCCAGCCTAAACTTCCCCTGGCACAGCTTGAGACTGTGTCCTCTTGTTCTGGTGCTGCTTGCCTGAGAGAAGAAAGCAACCTCCTCCTGGCTACAACCACCCTTCAGGTAGTTGCAGACAGCAAGAAGGTCTCCCCTGAGCCTCCTCTTCTCCAGGCTAACCAATCCCAGCTCCCTCAGCCTCTCTCCATAGGGCTGTGCTCGAGGCCTCTCCCCAGCCTCGATGCCCTTCTCTGGACACGCTCAAGCACCTCAATGTCCTTCTTAAATTGAGGGGCCCAGAACTGGACACAGTACTCAAGGTGTGGCCTAAGCAGTGCAGAGTACAGGGGGAGAATGACCTCCTTGCTCCTGCTGGCCACACTATTCCTGATGCAGGCCAGGATGCAGGGCCTGTTGTAACAGGACAAGAGTGATGCTTTTGAACTAAACCAGGGAGATTTAGACTGGTTAGAAGGAAGAAATCTTGTACACTGAGTGTGGTGAGACACTGGCCCTGGTTGCATAGAGGGGTGGGAGGTGCCCCATCCCTGAAACCATCCCAGGTCAGGTTGTTTGGGGCTCTGAGCAACCTGTTCTAGTTGCGGATGTCCCTGCTGACTGCAGGGCAGTTGTACCAGATGATCTTTAAAGGTCCTTTCCAACATAAAGCAGTCTGTGATTCTATGGTGCTTTGGAGAAGAAAGGTACAAGCAGTCTGGGTTAGGAAATAGGTGCAGAACAGGAACAGGAACATCACCAACAGGAAACCAGAATCAGCCACACTTGAAAACAAACACCACATCTAACCAGAGAGCTGGGCAGAAGGGTGGGCAGGGATAGGAAACAATTCAAGCATGGGTCACTTGAACTTAGAGAGAAACTTATTTGCTGTGAGGGTGCTGGAGCCCTGAGGCAGGCTGCCCAGAGAGGTTGCAGAGTCTCCTTCTGTGGAGACTTTTTGTAAATCCACCTGGGCATTGTGATCCTGGGCAAGATGCTGGGGTGACCCTGCTTTAACAGGGGAGTTGGATTAAATGATCATCAGAGGTCACTTTCAATCTCCCTTTCAATCTCCACTATTCTGGGGTTCTGTACAGCAGCTGGAAAGGGGTAAGGTGTTTATTTATCAGAATGATTCTGCCTTGGGATAAGGTAAAAAGGGACAAGGCAAGGGGCCCAGCCTGCAGCAAAGCCCTCAGCTGTCACAGCACTGCAGCACAGGGAGCTGGCAGCTGCCACAAGGAGGATCTGCTGCCAAAGCAGCCCTCACAACAAAAGCTATACGAAGCAAAACAAACAGCGCAGTCAAGGTGCACTGTAGGAAAACAGAGAGTTCTGCTGGGGGGCACTGAGAGCTGCCAGGAAAAGCCAGGGCTGGAGCTGCAGGGGACTGCTAGGACAAAAATAAGCATTAGTTAGTAGCCAAGAGGTATTTTCCTTTTTTTTTTGGTGAAAAGCACAGTCTGCTGAATGCTGTGGAGGTTAGAGAGTTAATCCAGGTCTTGCTCTTGTTGTACAGCCACATGTATTAACACTCACACAACTTTTTGTAGGAAGCATGGTCTGCTGAAGCCCCCTTGCCATGACCTCAGGGGCAGATGAGGAGCAGTGTCACAAATTCCCATGTTTGAAGGGTATAGACAGAAGGGAGAGAAACCACCACTTCCATATCCCTTGTTCTTCACCAAGTCAAGGTCATAGAATCACAGAATGATTTGAGTTGGAAGAGATCTTAACGATCACCTAGTTCCAATCCCTGTGTCAGTGGGATCTGAAGCTGAGGGCTCAGCCTGAAGTACACCAGTGAGAGTTAAAACTAAACTGACTTCAATCTTACCATGAGTCCCAGAAATCTGGAGAAGAACTTGACAGAAGGCACCCCTCCACTCTGCTAATTGCAAGCAGTTACTCATAACTTTTGCTGAAAGAAATGTTACCCAACCAGAGATGTGACTATATCAGGAACAAACTGGGGGAATAAAAGGGTAAAACTGCTGTGGAGCCTCTATCTCCCGACTCTGCCATCCATTTCTCTTCTCTTTCAGCACCCACATCACTGTGTGGTGCCTGCTTTGATAATTTATGTTTCTGTGTAATCACCAATAATAATTTCTGTGCACTAGAACTATTAGGTATGCTTGTAAAGTGATTTCCTACCCACAAGAGAGTGTGCAATTGGATACCTCATGTGCTAACCCATGAATTTTATCTGCTTCAATACACACAGGGGCCTAAGGCCTCGAGGAAATTAACAATCCAAACAAATTCTGCTGAGGTTTAAAAGATGAATTATTTTAATAACACTGAACTTAGAGTGGATTCTGGTTTGGAGACAGCTCTCTGCAAAATCAGGCAAAAGGTCTCAAACAAAGAGGGATTTGACCAAACTTCAGCTCAATCGTCACATAGTTCTCTGTCTCCTTCCCTTGCATTGCTGATTAACCAGATTATTTATGTCTAAGCACAAGTTCAGTCTCTTTTCCTTATCCAGAAGCTTGTTCTTTCCATGTGTTCCAGAGAAAAATGGAAGTTAGTGGATTAAAAATAGAAAGGGGGGGAAAAAAATGCTATCTCAAATGACTTTTGCTTCTGGCACTTCAAGAGCTGTTCCTTGTTTTGTTTGCTTTGCTTCACTTCTTGCCTTTTTGTCTCCTTCTTCTCAACAGCAAACTGCAAAGGTCAGACACTACCACAGCCACATTTGCCTTCTGCAGCAAGAGCTGCTGTGCAGTACTTGGCAGACAGCAAAACCAGACAGTTCTTTAAGCGAGGTCACAATCCAGCCTGGGGAAGATCACGCTGAGCACCGCAGTGTAAACAAGGCATGGGAACCCTGAGTCATAGTCTGAGTGCAAGAGAGCAGATGTCTCTCCCATATGGGTATCAGAGGCAGAGCAGCAAGAAAAGGGGCACAGAAAAAAAGAAAAAAATACCCAGGTAACTGAGAAAAAAATATTATTTTATACCTGGCTGCTGTCATCAAAGCATCTGGCTGAAGAATCATAGAATCAGAATGGTAAGGTTGGAAGGGACCTCAAGGATCATCCAGTTCCAACCCCCTGCCATAGGCAGGGACACCTCCCACTAGTACAGCTCACTCAAGGCCTCCTCCAACCTGACCTTCAACACCTCCAGCGAGGGAGCAGCCATAACCTTCCTGGGCAACCTGTGCCAGTGCCTCACCACCCTCACTGCAAAGAACTTCCTCCTAACATCCAGTCTAAATCTCCCCTCTGCCAGTTCAAACCCACTGCCCCTTGCCCTGTCATTGCAAGACCTTGTCAATAGTCCCTCCCCAGCCTTCCTGTAAGAAGACCTCAGTTGTTTCAGAGTTTCAGAGAGGAAGCCAAATAATCTTGCTCATGGGCAAGAAGGAAATTTCTGAACTAAGAATAACCTGCCCCAGGTCTTTCTGTGGAAGATGAGGTTCAGTTGTCATTGCTGGAGTCCTTTATAGTTTCCTGTGTGCTTCATTTCAAATCATAGAATCAGTAAAGTTGGAAAAGACCACAAAAAATAAACTTAAAAAATCCTGAAGTCCAATGAATGGATCACAACTATCATGCAGACAGTGCTGCAGCTATGGAGTACAGTGGCAGTGGACACCAATCAACTGACCCACAAGATGATACTGTGGCTAGTGAAAGAGTGGGACAGCAAAGACTGATCTTAGAGCTAACAAGGCCAAGTGTAAGGTCCTGCATCTGGGTGGGCACAGTCCCAAGCACAACTCCAGGCTGGGTGGGTAATGGCTGAGAGCAGCCCTGAGCAAAAGGACCTGGGGGTCTGGGTTGATGAAAAGCTCAACNGATGCTCAGAGGGCTGCAGCAGCTCTGCTGTGAGGACAGGCTGAGAGAGTTGGGGCTCTGCAGCCTGGAGAAGAGAAGGCTTCGAGGGGACCTGATAGTAGCCTTCCAGTATCTGAAGGGGGCCTACAGGAAAGCTGGGGAGGGACTATTGACAAGGGCTTGCAATGAAAGGACAAGGGGCAATGGATTTGAACTAGCAGAGAGAAGATTGAAACTGGATGTTAGGAGGAAGTTCTTTCCAGTGAGGGTGGTGAGACACTGGCACAGGTTGCCCAGGGAGGTTGTGACTGCTCCCTCCCTGGAGGTGTTGAAGGCCAGGTTGGAGGAGGCCTTGAGTGAGCTGTACTAGTGGGAGGTGTCCCTGCCTATGGCAGGGGGTTGGAACTAGATGATCCTTGAGGTGCCTTCCAACCTTACCATTCTATAATTCTGTGATTCTAATGATTTTACCCCCCATAACTTTAACCAGACCCACTTTGAGACAAGGTGTCCCTCAGAACCATGTGGCAAACACCACAGATACAAACATGGTTTGATCTGGAAGATGCTGCAAGATATTTGGTGGCCAGTGTAACTGTATCCCTTCGTACAAAGGGCCTGCCATGGTGTGAACCTGCAGCTTCTCAGGTGGCTAAAAGCACCAAAGTCCTGCTGCTTACCATGCCTGCTAATTCACTCCCATCTAACATCACATTTCTGCCAGGTGTAGCTATGGTGCAGTGGTGAGAGACTCAGCAGCTCTCCCATGAGCATCCCAAACACTGTGTGATACAGACAGAAATGTGTTCTTTTCTTTTGACCTTCTCTACTGTGTTTACAGGTGACAGCCTCCCCTACAAGACCTCCCAGATGACTTCTTTTGAGATGCCTGCCCACACCACACTTGGGCTTGCAAGCAAGCTGCTGTGAGTCCTGCAATCAAATCTATGGAGCAACAGACCTGAAGTTGTAATAGAGACAGTGCAGAAAGCTTCTCTCTGTTGCTGTTGGCCAGAATTGGTGACCTCCATAATCTCTGTGATCTCAGGGAAGTCAGGCTGCAGCGAAAGCCAGTGTTCATGCAGGAACAACCCATCAGTTAAAGCTCAGCTACTGCAGCAGCAGCAAATCCCCTGGCTCAGAATTGCTTTAGTAGCTTTCAAAGGTAAATACAGCAGAAAGCATCACTGGGAAGTGGAGAGGAAGACTGGCATGGATGAAGAAAGGCAATACCACAGCTTTAAGCAGCTGTGGGGCAGAGAGTCTTTCACAGCAGGTATTTGGTTTATCTCTAGCCATTCATCAGGGCCAGACAGTTACTTAATAATTCAAACCTTGTGACATAGTGTATGACTTTCAATCAGTATCACATCCCACAGCTTAAGCCCCTTCCCCTGAGCACTTGCTCAACCAGTACAGGTTTGGTTGCAGTCAGCTGCAGTGGAATTGGGGAAGCACAGCTTCAATCTGGTCCCTGAAATGGAAGCAGATGGTCACTCCAGACTGCCAGGCCACCCTGCTTCTCTGCTGAAGGTTACTTTTACCCCAAAGCACTTCCCTCCTCTGCAGGGCTCCCAAACAAAGCTCTAAAAGAAACCAGCTCCCCCTGCCCCAGGCTTTCTGCTTTGATCTTAGCCTGGCATGGATGCTGCAGCAGCAGTTAGGCTTCTTCTAGGAAAAGAAAAAGTCATTACTGGCAGACTCAGCTCTTTCCAAGCTCTGTGTGATGAAGTGGTACCTGCCTACACATCTGAGGTCCTCACTATGGTGCCCTGCATTCTGTCCCCGAGCTCCTCCACTGCCCACTGGTCTTTCAAGGTGTGAATGAGAGAACCTTGGCACAGTCCCATCTGGCTTGTCTGAATTTCAGCTTTTCTAGGTGGAAAAGTGAAAAAATGGTTATTTCAAAGCCCCTGCACTGAAAAATATAACTGTGATGCACTAGTGTGAGACAGGACTCAGAGCTGTGGCCAGTCTGCAGAGGACAGGAATGGGATCTATTACATCTCGAAGTTCAGGGTCTGAGTCTGCAGAGCAGTTCAGGAAGTTAGCTGTCCACATCTGTCCTTCAGTTCTCCTACCTACCAGTCAAAGTTAAGAGCTATCCCCATGGCAGAGATGCCAAATTTGGTCCCTCCATCACTCTTTCTTCTATGATGACAGCCAAGCATGAATTGGAATTGATGACAGAAGATTTACACTCGAGGATGCCAACATTCACATCTGTAAACACCACATCTTCATATGGCCAAGTGTCTTACTGGGTACAACACACACATTGGAGAAAAGAAAGGACACAAGTTCTGGGAACCTCAACAGGCAACACTTTCAGTGGATCTTGGGCTCCTGCATGCAACAACAGGGCAGAGCTGAGGGGAATTCTGTGCTTTGTGGAGGTGATGAATGCAGACATCAGCTTTGTGAGCTCTGGAAGGACATATCTCCACAGGACAGCTGTGTCTGTCTGATGTCCTGCCAAAAGTGGGTTGGCCCTCAGGATGGAAAAGGATCTTCAGCAGCAGTTGAGATCCAAACTGTGGCATTGATGAATTACAACAACATATATCTGAAACAGTCTCTATTTTATTAATGAATAAACCAGGATCATGGGATGAAGATAAAAAGGGGATACAGATAATTCAGCTAGCTTGTTAATTGAGTGGCAGCCTTCACAGCTTGAAGTGAAAGACTCATTTCTGGGAAACACATGAAACTAAATCAGAAAGAAAAAAAAAATAGAAGTGGAATTTCCCATTGGAAGTGGAAGTGAATGGACTAGATCAGACCTCAAAGAGCTTAGGTATCTATTAACAAAGGGAAGAGACATGCAATCATATAAAGAAGCTGCTAGACAGTAAGTTAGAGGACCTGCATTTAGTCCCTTGTCCTGATGAAGAGTGCACATGGTGAGATGCTGCTTCCAGCAGCTAAAGGATTAGGCTTAAAGAACTGGGAGGATGTGAATGAGTATAGCTGGTCTTGGCTTCATCTCTCTGCCACAAAAACAAGTGAATTTGAGACACAGGATGAAAAGAGGCAGCAACAAGTGCAAAAGAAATAGAAAGTTTATGTACATTAGCTGTTTATAGCAGGAGAATGAGTCAGTCTGTCCCTGCAGCTTTCATTACAACTCAGATCAGCAAATCCCCACCTTGAAACTGGAAAAAGCCTCTGTAGGTTGTGTATAAATAGACATTTTCCAGACACATGAGGACAAGGGCTCAGACTAACTGGACGGACATCACCCCACGATACAAAACTACCATCAGGTTTTATTACTTAGAAACTGACCTTATTTATGGCAAATGTTAAGAAGTAAAATAATGGGAAGAAAAGGAAAAGCCAGGCATGGCCAGATGCTACAGGGTTCTTCACTCCACACACTGTGAGGGGGTGCTGGTTACTGCCGACTGCCTGTTCCCCTTCCCAAGAATCACGTAGCTGTATAAATTGAGAGTTCATCCATCACAGGGGCAGAGCCTGCTTGCTGCAGAGCCCAGCAGAATTAATAACCCAGGCAAGGATGAAAGCCAGGACAGGTTGACTGGCTGCCCAGTGACGGGAATCATACTTACTCTGAGTCTAGACTTCTCCCACGCAAGCTTCCTTGGGTACTGCCATCTACCACTGCCTTTCATCCCAAGACTTGTGTCCCTTCCACAGTCAATACTGTGACAATCTGCTACTTCCAGTTCCCTCTAGTCCATGTGGGAACAGAGCCGACTTACCTAGAGGATTAATTCTTCCCTGGACCCAAGAAAGCATCACTCACAGCAAGAAAAGACAGCTGCTATTGCAAAGCAAAAACAAGCCAAGCATGGAGATACTTCCCAACTCACAAGGAACCCCTTGGCTACAGTCTGCTCGCAAAGGGACTCGTTATCCATAAAACTAAACCTTATAAAAGGCAGCTAGGGGAGCTCTGGGCTTTCCCTACAAAACATCCATAGGATCCCTGGGGTGTTTGTGATCCCAAGCAAAGCCCAGCAGCTGTCTACAGCTGCTCCCTGTGTAAGTCATGCTTTAAGAAGGTCACGTACGGACGATTTGGAGCAAGTTGGTGCGCTAGAAGGAGGCTTTATGTTAAACAACTTCAAAGAGCTGGAACCAGAGTTACAGGAGCCCTAAACACAAGTGCTACAAATGCAAGACTCTGCATCCTTGGAAGCTACTTCACCAAGAGTAAAAGGCTATTCTGAGGAAAACCAAGTAGTCAGAAGCCTCACCGGAACTGGAATCCCCTAGAGATGAACCAAATCCAAAGCAGATAGATGAGCAGTAGTTCAGGGAAGGCCCCACAGAAACAAGGAAAGGTGCAGCAGTGGAAGCAGATGTTGAAGTAGAGATGCACACAGCAGAAGGGAGCCATGAACAGGAACACGGACCATCTAGGAACAAGGTACAACTCAGGGTTCAGTGCAGTTGGGCTTATGAATGGCACTTAGAGCTGGAAAAGATGTAATTATTATGAACCACAGAATGCAGAAAGAATCAACAGATCTGTTATACTCAGGTCACTGCAAGGAAAAAAACTGTGCATAGACAAAATAATTGTAAGAATACATTAAAAGGAAACAAGTTCCATTACCTACAAAAAGAGACATTTTTTGGAGAGATGTCTGGTGCTGAATGTATTTCTGTGCTTGATGCATCAGCAGTGTTCTGGCAGGTGGCCTTAGAAAAATAAAGTGCATGTTTGTGGGCATTCAACACTCTCTTTGAGAGACACCTTCCCCAGCCTGTCACTTGGGCTGGGTTCAGAGCCAGAGGTGTTTGACTGGAAAATACAACGTGTTTTTATTGGTGTATCCAGGAGGCTTCCAAAGTCTACAGAGCTGATGCTTACATCTGGGGAAAATGTGCAGAAAAGGCAGGGTTGAAAGCTCCAGCTCACTCTGGAAAGAGCTGGAGCCGCTGAGTTAAAGCTGAATTCCACGTACTGGGAAGAAAGGAAAGATATCAGGCAGAGGAGGGTTTGGCAAGGGGTACCAGGCTGCCAGAGCAGACAAGGAGATTCAAGGATTTCCTGGAATGACAATGTGCAGACAAAGCTGCCCTACTTCGCCTCCTCAAATTAGCATCCCCAGAGAACTACTGTACAAAAAGCTGCCCCAGGGAACAAAGGCTGCTGAGCACACGTGGGACATGAAGCACCAAGGCTTAGGATATTATAATAGGCACCTAGAGAGGATATTGGCACAGTCTCCATCATCGGCATGGTCAAAATCGAGACCTGAGACAAGCATATGAATAAATATGCTCAAATGTGATGGAGATTTTGGGCATAGTTAGTGGCAGTGTGCTTGAAAACAAATGTCTCTTCTTGAAGAAGACAGACAGGTGATATCTGCAATCAACCACAAACCATGAAGATGATTAGGATCCATGAACATGACCATCACTGCTGCCAAAAAGCTGCTGGCAAGACACTCCTTGAGAACAGAGCCCTGTTTGAACTACAACCACAGGATTTGCAAAGCAGATAAAGATGTCTGGTGGCTGCAGACACACTCTACACTCCTTCATTTATTGCTCTGATGATGCCAACAACAGCTTTGCATATTGTGTTAGCAGCATCACCACACCCCGTGCCCACAGACCTGCTGATTGAAGAGATGAATTCTGATCTCATCTTGCCCCAGGTAGGACCCTTCAGCAACACTCTGTGCCAGGAGCACCTGCCCAGCTAGCATCCATGTTATCAAGAGCAGACCTACCACATTTGGGGATCTCCTTCTCTACAAAATTTGTCAAAATTAAGGAGTTAAACCTCATAGCCCAAATATTCACAGAACACAAACCAAGATGTGTGTATTCTTGGAAAAAAAAAAAAGCAACCAGATGGTGGATGCCAGGTCTACAGAGAAGACAAGATCTCAGAGGTAGACACTGGATCAAGCTTGTACATGTCTAATATCTTTAATCTCAATAGGATCTTTCAGTTTCATGATAGGATTTTGTTTAAAACCAGGAGGATAACAGGGAGAAATGTTTTACACCAGCTGAAATAAACAGTCCCATGGAGATGGTAGCTCAGGACTGTCAGAGATGGCAAAACCAAACAGGAGGACAAAAATCAAGAAGTCTAAAAAACTTTTCACCAGAACAATGCAGAATACTTTCAGTAAGAAAACAGAGGTGATCTGGATTATTAAAACTCTGATATATTTCCTTTCTTCCCAGTACGTGGAATTCAGCTTTAACTTAGCAGCTCCAGCTCTTTCCAGAGAGATTTAATAATTGAATACAGCAGCTAAAAGGATCAAGTTGATATGTGCTCAATATGACACCTGAAATAAAAATCTGTCATGAAATCATGGAATTGTTTTGGTTGAAAGAGACCTTCAAGATCAACATTAGACCTTAGAGTAGCCTTCCAGTATCTGAAGGGGGCCTACAGGAAGGCTGGGGAGGGACTATTGACAAGGTCTTGTAATGACAGGACAAGGGGCAATGGGTTTGAAGTGGCAGAGGGGAGATTGAGACTGGATGTTAGGAGGAAGTTCTTTGCAGTGAGGGTGGTGAGGCACTGGCACAGGTTGCCCAGGGAGGTTGTGGCTGCTCCCTCCCTGGAGGTGTTGAAGGCCAGGTTGGCTGAGGCCTTGAGTGAGCTGTACTAGTGGGAGGTGTCCCTGCCTATGGCAGGGGGCTGGAACTGGATGATCCTTGAGGTCCCTTCCAACCTTACCATTCTACGATTCTATGATCAAGTCCAACTGTTAACCCAGCACTGCCAGGTCACCACTAAACCATGGTTCCTCAGCAGCACAACTTTGAAACCCATCCAGGCATGGGGACCCCACCATCACCCTGGGCAGCCTGGTCATGACCTTGATAACCCTCAAGAGGAAGAAACCGTTCTTCATGTCCAACCTAAACCTCCCCTGGTGCAACTTGCTAGTGGGCTTAGCCACCTGGAGTTTGCTTCCTGACCTGCTCCTTTTATCACCACTGTTGATGTAGAATGCCAAAACAGTGAAGAACCTACTAAAACCAGCTCCAGAGTCAGCCTCTGATCTAAGTGTTTATGTTACTACTACTGCTACAGCAACTGAAGGAAAATGCGAGCAGGGACACCTTGCTTAGGCACTTACAAGAAGCAGTTGGACATGGCCATGGTGCTGCCCAGATGCTCATGTTACAACCACATATAATGAAGACCTGACAGAACAGGTCTCTGCTAAAATTTGTGTATCCAAGTCATAGAATCATAGAATGGTAAGGTTGGAAGGGACCTCAAGGATCATCTAGTTCCAACCCCCTGCCATAGGCAGGGACACCTCCCACTAGTACAGCTCACTCAAGGCCTCCTCCAACCTGGCCTTCAACACCTCCAGGGAGGGAGCAGCCACAACCTCCCTGGGCAACCTGTGCCAGTGTCTCACCACCCTCACTGCAAAGAACTTCCTCCTAACATCCAGTCTAAATCTCCCCTCTGCCAGTTTAAACCCATTGCCCCTTGTCCTGTCACTGCAAGATCTTGTCAATAGTCCCTCCCCAGCTTTCCTGCAGGCCCCCTTCAGATACTGGAAGGCTACTATCAGGTCCCCTTGAAGCCTTCTCTTCTCCAGGCTGAAGAGCCCCAACTCTCTCAGCCTGTCCTCATAGGAGAAGTCATTACCGAACAGCTCAGTTCCCAATTCTGCTGGAGCCTCTAAGAGCCAGAGATTAGGAAAGAGCATCCCTAGGAAAGACTTGTTAGCAACAGAAGTTTTGGAATAGTCAACCCAATGCCAGTGTGTGTGTGTTGGTGGGGGGCATCATGAACACACACCCATGCCAGGAAAGTTGCAGGGACTCTGATGCCCAGGGAAGTAATTACAGTGATGGATCTGTGTGGTGTCCCATATATTTCACTGATAAGGACTCAGAAGGCTGAAGCCACAAGAAAAGTCTCTTTCCAGTGGTGCCCAGTGACAGGAGAAGGGGCAATAGGAACACATTTGAACCCAGGAAGTTCCATCTTAACAGAAGGAGAAAATTCTTTGCTGTGAGGTTGCTAGAGCCCTGGAGCATGTTTCCCAGAGAAGTTGTAGAGTCTCCTTCTCCGCAGAGATTCCAAACCCATCTGGACACCATGATCCTGAGTAGCCTGCTGTGGGTGATCTAGCTTTAGCAGGGGTGTTGGACTAGGTGATCTCCAGAAGTCCCTTCCAACCCCCAGCATACTGGGATTCTGGAATAAGTTTCAATTCAACAGTTCAAAAAGGTAAAGTCTTTACAGTACTCTAAAATCCAGACCAAGATTTCCAATGTGCAACCTTGAGTCTTAATCTTAGTGTAATTATAATACTAATCTAAAAATACAAATAAAACTGCTTCTGCATTAATGACCAAAATCACTGGACTGGTGATGAATAAAATTCATGGACAGATCACTATTAGTACCCTACAGATAGGTGGTAGGTGCTGCAGAAGGTCCAAGCTTCAAAGAGACAAAAAGCAGATAAAGATAAAGAATAGAGGGTAGGAAAATAACTTATTTAATATTAACATGAAGGCCTAATATAAAGTAGTTTTAGCATCACAGAATTATGAAGATTGTAAAAGACCTCTAGGATCAAGTCCAACTACCAAAGCGACACCACCATGCCCAACGACCCATGACCTGAAGCGCCACATCTACACATTTTGTCAACACTTCCAAAGATGGTGACCCTACCAGGGAGGTCCCTGGGCAGACTGTTTCAATGCCTGGCCACCCTTTCAGAAATTTCTCCTAATATCCAATCTAAACTTTCCCATATTTTGCATGCCAGTAACTGAAACAGTCAAGATTTTCATGGCAAGCACTGAAAACACCACGGCAGAAGAAGAGACTAAAGGGCAAGAAATAATGCTTGGTTGAATGTGGAATTTTGTCTCTGTCAAGTGAAAGGGGCAGCAGAGGGGAAGGAATGGATCTTAAATAAAAAACAAAAAACAAAGAAACAAACAAAAAACCCCACAAAAAAACCCCAAAAACCCAAACAAAACACCCCCCCCCCCAAACCCCATCACCACCAAAACAAACAAACAAAAAAAACCCAAACAAAACCAACCAACCAAACAAAAAAAAACCCCAAACCAACAGGATATAAGATGAGGAGTGGCCAAAAAAGGACCACAAAAATAGAGACAAGCGTTTCATGTGATAGAGAAGAAAAAAACCCAAACGAGAGGAAGTTTCAGAGTGGATATGATTTGGGCAGAAGTCAGTGCTGATGAAGGCCAAGAGAAAAGGATGTTGCACTAATCGAGGCATGATAACAACTTGGACAAGAGTTTTAGCTGTGAGGGCAAGAAGGTTGAATCCTTATGGCTGAAAACATGTAGTGCAGGAAGAAGAACACAGGGAGATGTTTATTGTCCAGGAATAGAAGGAAAATCTTTATCTACCACCTGAATTGTATCAGCTGAGACAAGTCCTCCCAGGAGACTTTCCTACTCCTCCCACATTGTCCAGCTTCCTCCTCTAACTCTGCTTCCCGTCCCAGCTTTCTGTTATCATCTGGATGTCTATCTCTGCTTCTGCAAAGGACTTGACCAAAGAAAACAGAGGGCTTGTAAATCCATCTGCCCAGATGTGGCTTTTTTTGATGTCTGGAGCACGCAGACACAGTGCTGAAATTTATGATTTCCAAAGGAGGATGGAGAAAGGGAGAAATTTATGTTAGGAAAATGTGACCATCATCTTCATTTATCTCCTGTTTTGTAATGGAAAACAGGCATTTTGCAAACACATTCTCACAAAGCCCAGCATGAAATGGTTTATGAACTCGAGTGCATTGACCAAGAACTGTTCCATAAAGGCTGGTAATAATAACATTAATAATGCAATAAATCACACCCCATCTGCACCATCACATCAGTAGCCACCTGGCAAGGCAGAAAACGCCCTGCTGAGAAGCAAGGCAGCAGCAGCAGCTCCTTCCTCTTCCATCCTTCATCCTGTCCGTATCAATCAAAAGCCTTTGGATCCTCCGGACCAGCAGACTGACCACAGACACCCCACAGAGAAGCTGCTGTACATTACACAGGCAACAAACACAATGTTCAGCTACACTGTAGAGCTAGCCCAGATTTACTGAGGATGCTCCAAAGCGACAGCTTCAAGGAAAGCCCACCCTAAAGACGTGGATTACCTGAGAAGGTCCAGCTCATCCCACTGCAGCAGGCAGATAACTAGAGCAGCTCGAGCAATTAGCTGCAAGGAGTTAAGCCCTGAAAACAGCAACGCTTCAGATTTGTATATTAAAGCCCAGAGACAAATTTGCATTCCCGGTAAATGAGTGTGCTTTTCAATCCTTGGCAGCTCCCTTGGAGCCCTGGATTTACAGCAGGAAACAATACAGATCCTGCTCCAGACAACCACAGTTTATTTCTTGAGACTATCTGCAAGGAAAACCTGAAACTGGAGTTAAAAGAGCATCGGTTTGATCTGGTACCCAACAATCTGAATTCAAAGCCACCTCAATTTCTGAAGTTTACACCCAGCCATTTCCAAGTACTTAAACCGTTTTGCAAGCGTTTAGACAGGAAGCTTTTCTATACTCACCCTGGAGGAAGTGGTGGCATTACTGATCTATGTCCTGCACTACATTAAGTGTGGCTGTGGAGTTATTTATGTGCTTTTCCTGACTTCGTTTGACACAGGAGTTGATTGCAGTGCTGTATGATTACGTCTGCATCTCTGAATCTTTCCTTCTCAGCTGGAAAGTCTCAAGTTCCAAGCTGGGATTCCCTCTCCACCCCCTTCTCATGTGCTTAACCCTCCTTCTGCTGGAAGTGTCCAGTAAACACCCAAAAAAATATTAAAATATCCTTTTAGGTACAAAACACTGCAGAGAAGCAGGAAGTGGGAAAGGAGCATTTTAAGAGGAAAAAAAAAAGCATTTTCACAGATGCAGCCTCTTCATTAACTCTGTGCTAAAAGAAAATTCTCTTTAATGACAGTATTTTTAACTATGGATACTTAGAAACCAACCAGTCTCAAAGTATTTGGGATTCCAAATCTTTCTCTTTCTTTCTAAATTGTTTCTGTCTTGAATTCTTTTTTCTTGTGATCTCTATCAACCCACCCCTCTTCGAGGGTCAGGGAGAGACTCAGGGGAGACCTCCTGGCTTTCTACAACTCCTGAAAGGAGGTTGGAGCCAGGTGGGAGCCAGTGTCTCTCCCAAGGAAAAAGCCATAGGACAAAAAGACAGCCTCAAGTTGCACCACAGGAGATTTAGGTTGGACATGAGGAACAATTTCTTCCACTTGAGAGTTGTCAAGATCCGGACCAAGCTCTCCAGAGCACTGGTGGAGTCTGTATCCCTAGAGGGGTTTCAAAGTTGTGGAGATGTGGTGCTGAGGGACACGGTTTAATGGTGACCTGGCAGTGCTGGGTTAACAGTGGGACTTGATGAGCTTGAAGGTCTCTTGCAACCAAACTGATCCTGTGATTCTATGAAACACTCAGCCAAGCAGTTTCACATGGAGACCTAGTGGATCCTGGTCTAATGGAGATGTCCCTACCCATAGCAGGGAGATGGAACTAGATAACCTCTAAGCTCCCTTCCAGCCCAAACCATTCACTGATTCTGTGATCCCAGCCATGCCTGTTGGGGCTACTTATGTTAGTGCAGATGCACTGACACAAGTTGCACCATACACACTGACAAGTTGCTGCTTGCATTTTCTCTCTGCCCAAGATAATGCAGCCAGTTGTTTATGTGAAAGACTGGAGGTCACTCTGGGCTTTTTTCAGCATGGTAACAAGTTTTAGGTAGGAATTTCTTCCACTGGCAGCTGAGCCTTTTTAGTAAATCCAGCACAGGGGTAACACAATAGTGATGGGGCCGATGGTTCTGGGTGGTTTAGTGCCAATCACACTTTCACACAGCTGCAATCTGGAAGTAGGGAAAGTGCTTGAGGTAGAAAACAGAAATTATTTTCAAGATTTTTGGTTGATTAGCACTGAAACCATAGACAGAATGGAACTGGAAAAAACCCATAAACTACAGAACTATTTGCCCAAGACCTACACCATAGCATTGCTAACAACAGAGAGAAAAGGTGAATCCACATCAGAGAAGAAAGCTTTCAAAAAGAGCAGTGATGGCCATGAGAAAATAGTTTTAAGGTAAAAGCAGACACCTCCATAAATTTTGGACTATATGACATAAAATCACCAACCTCTGCTGCTGTCATGAGGGTTTGGTCTGCTCAGTTACTTGGCACTGAACAGACCAAAGAAGTTGTTGCTGCCTGTTTGTTGAATCACACAAAAAAGCTGAAAGCTCAGGGTCCTGCTGGTTACCCAAAGGCTCAACAAGAACTTGGAATATCACAAGAGACTGCCACAGCAGGAGAGCAGGATGTCAGCAAAGCCCTCAATCTCCTACACCTTCGACTGGTACATTTTAATCGAATGGCTTTGGAAATTAAGGATATTTCATACATGGTTGGGTTATGCTTCGCAGCATCTGGTGTGTAGGGAGAGAATAAAGGCAATGTCCTCTGAGAGCATCCAGGGAATGGATTTAATCACACACAATCCCAGCATGGTGGGAGGTTGGAAGGGATCTCTGGTGATCACCTAGTCCAACACTCCTGCTAAAGCAGGGTCAGCCACAGCAGGCTGCCCAGAACAGCAACGTCCAGGTGGGTGTGGAGTCTCCCCACAGAAGGAGACTCCACAACCTCTCTGAGCAGCCTGCCACAGGGCTCCAGCACCCTCAAAGTCTATGCATTTCTCCTCACATTCAGATGGAACCTTCTGGGTTCTAGTTTGTGCCTGTTGCTGGGCACCGCTGAGAAGAGTAATGCCCTACCCTCTTGCCCCCCACCCTTTATCTATTGCTGAGGATTGCTCAGAGCCTGTCTCAGGCTGCTCTTCTCCAGACCGAACAGCCCCAGGTATCTCAACCTCTCCTACTCACAGACATGCTCCAGTCCCCTCAGTATCTTTGTAGCCTCTTCCCTGGACTCTCTCCAGTAGCTCCCTGTCTCTCTTGCCCTGGGGAGCTTTGACCACAGGTATTACTGTGTGGCTGTATCACTGCAGCCTGTAGGAACAACAGGCATCTCACGGGATAGCCCTTGTGCACTTAACAGAGTGCCAGGTTGATGTAGATCAAGGCACGCTCCTGTGACTCTCACAAATTGTAGGGCTGCATTTGGTAATAGTCTTGCCAGTGGAAGCCAATTAAGACCAGAAGGTAGGTCAAGATGAGGAATCCACCTCTTGACTGCTCATTCATTAATCTTCCTTCACATACACTGTCAGACACTCATAATGTTTCCCACCCAAAATTGACTGGCTTATGCTGCTTGCAATTCCCTCCCTGCCTGAAGTGAAGAGCTCTTTACTCATCACAGTGTTTTCTTCCCAAGAGCAGCACTCTAGTCAAGGACTTTTAAACCCTACCCTCTATTTGCCCAAATCTGCATGCTGATTAAAGCTGCAAAGATTTAGAGGGAGTCAGAGCCAGAAGCTTGCAGCCACAAGAGATCTCCAGCCCAAGCACATCATTTCTGACCAGCACAGAGAGCTCCACAGCATGAATTGCATCAGTGCAATCATGAAGGTTAAAAAAAAAAAAAATTAAAATAAAAAATAAAAGCAAACCCACACACCCCTCCTCAAAATATTCAGCCACTTAGTATCCATTAAATTGTATTAGCCCTAAATGTGTTGCATTTGCTCAAAGAAAAGAATTGGGGTAGGAAACTCAATCTGTGTGAAGACATTCACGGAGGCCAAAGTTTCTTATGGGAATATTCCTACACAAGTTTGATTTTTTGGCAGAAAACATTAATACCTTCTAGAAAAAGTAAAATAACAAAGGCCAAAAAAAAAATATAATTTTTTTCACTAACACTCTGGTGCCTTCAAACTTTTGCCACACCACAAAACTTCCATGAAAACGTAGGAACATGCCAGGGGTGGAAAGCAGGAAGATGAACTATTGTTTTTACATTCTCAGAACGTGCCAGAGGAGCTCCTACTTTCATTATAATGGTCAATTTAACACAACTCAAAGGAATTTCAGGCAGAACCCAAACCAGATGTAATCTCCCCCTTCCCCCCAGATGGCTACAAACTACTTCAAAACATAATAAGGTATAAACAAAATTAAAATTAAAAGAGACCAAAGTAAAAAGCCAAACCTCTACCCTCCTCCACCCCTGCCTACCTCCAAAGCTGCAGCTCTTTAGATAAAAGGTGGATAAATTGGTTACTATTTTATTTCAGATAATGAAGAGCTTCTCTACTTGAACCACCTCCTTGGGCTGCCCATTTAATTGCAGAAAGGAGCAAAAGGCAACCTGGATGAATGGAAAGGGAGAAAGGAATTCAAAACCAATCAACAAACTGTTCCTTCTGGAACAGCAGGGGTGGGAAGGGACCATCTCCTCGATTCTTCCCACCTCCTCTTGCGTGAATACCGACTTTTTCAGTTCTCCTTTGGTTTTGCTGAAGAGAGCACGAAGCCCATTAGAGCAGGGGGATTAAGAGAGCTGAAGCAGGATTGAGTAATAAAATTGCTGTTAAATAACAGCAATTACGCAAGGCAGATGGCCCCAGTGAGAGCCCAGCGTTCACACGCGCTGGGACGGGGAGCAGGACTCAGCCTGCTCTGCTTCAGGAACAGAATATCATTTGTGTCTGATTAAATCACACCAGACTGGGAGGACTGCAGAAGGGCTGGGTTGTGACACCGAGGAGATGGGAGCAGGCATCTGGGGGAAGAAAGGCGTCAAATGAGAAATTTAGCTGCTGTTTAAGTGGAAGCCAGGGGAGTTCTCAGTGCATTTCACCAGCTACTTGTGCAGTCACCTGAAGAATGTTTAATTTTGCTACTATCTGAGCATGGGAAAACCCAGTTATTAAACTGAAACTGTTACTAATTAATGACAGACAAAATTTCCAACCGTGGCAATTTTTGTAACTTAAGTATCATTGAATCATAGAATGGTTAAGGTTGGAAGGGACCTCAAGGATCATCTAGATCCAACCCCCTACCATAGGCAGGGACACCTCCCACTAGTACAGCTCACTCAAGGCCTCAGCCAACCTGGCCTTCAACACCTCCAGGGAGTGAGCAGCCACAACCTCCCTGGGCAACCTGTGCCAGTGCCTCACCACCCTCACTGCAAACAACTTCCTCCTAACATCCAGTCTAAATCTCCCCTCTGCCAGTTCAAACCCATTGCCCCTTGTCCTGTCATTGCAAGACCTTGCCAATAGTCCCTCCCCAGCCTTCCTGTAGGTCCCCTTCACATACTGGAAGGCTACTCTAAGGTCTCCTGGAAGCCTTCTCTTCTCCAGGCTGCAGAGCCCCAACTCTCTCAGCCTGTCCTCATAGCAGAGCTGCTGCAGCCCTCTGAGCATCCTCGTGGCCTCCTCTCGACCCGCTCCAACACTTCCATGTCCTTCCTGTGCTGGGGGCTCCAGAACTGCACACAGTACTCCAGGTGGGGTCTGACTAGAGTAAGCCAAATAAAAGAGATCCTTCCTTGTGCACTGTTGTTACTTTGCCATTAAATGCCATTCAGAATCCAGCAACCCAAAGGTGTCTGATTCATTTCTTCTTAATTAGAAGTGGTCATGCACGCTCAAACCAGCAGAACAAATCTGTTTTTCTTTTTATAAGAATAAAAATAAATACCATAGAATGGGAGAGTAAAAAAATACATCAAAAAGAAGTGATTTTAATAAAAAAGGAGGGGAGAGGAGACTTCTAGGATTGAAGAAGTGAGGCAACCTCATGCAAGCTCAAGCAGTAGGATAACCATATATAAAAATATTTATATTTATAGAAAATTATAAATATACACACAGAGACAAATGTATCAAGTGAGCTGAAATGCACCTTTGAGCTGGTCAAATGGTACTGGCCAACTCCCAGGGTTTTTTTCTGCTTTACCCAGAAAGCAAATGGTGATTTAAATATATAATCAATTAACTAAAAATGGTTCTCCCTGTGGTAATAACAAAAGAGTTAAGTCCCTTCGATTTCAGTGTGTTTGCTTAAGTTCTCAAATTCTGATATGATGGGGCTCTGAGGAACCTGCTTTAGCTGAAGATGTCCCTGCTGACTGCAGGGGGGTTGGATTAGATGACCCTGAAAGGTCCCTTCCAACCCAATCCACTCAACCGCTTGGCCAGCACATCTCATTGCACCTTGAAAAGGGAAATCCAAGAGATTCCTCAAGAAAAGCAGGCAATCAGCACAGAAAACAGGGATATTCATTACTTCCAAACTAAACACTGTAGCTGTCCAACTCATGGCACAGTGAGGGACAATCAGCACGCTGTCTATAGAGCTGGTGTCATGGCATAGCATGGAGAGATGCCAGGCTAAACTCAGCCTTCCACCCAGGCTTTTGCTGATCTGTTTCACAACTGGATTAAGTTTCCTTTAACTGGTATGAAATGTGTGAAAGAAAATATTGACTGCAAGATTACAGAACATAAATTAACTGGTGCTGAACCCAGACTGATGGACTGAGATGAAACTGGACAGTTTGCTTAGCACTCAAAACCTGAGGGACCAGAAGAACAGAATTTTTTCCCAGTCTACCAATCAACTGGAAATGTCCAGACCTATGATATGAAAATATCCACGGCCAAAGTGCTAAAAATACAATTTTCTGCCCCAAAAGTAAAATTTTACTAAATATCATTAAAGGACAATTATGCTTTTTACTAAAAAAAAAAAAACAACAAACCAAAACTTAATAAGAAACAACATGAGAAAGCTTCAAAGGCAGAATTCATTGAAGTTTAAACAAAGGTAAAAAATTCAGAGGAGACATTTGGTCTTGAATTAACATTGAATTAAAGTTGAATTGAAGTTGTAGATGTACTAGTGGGAGGTGTCCCTGCCTATGGCTGAGGGTTGGAACTAGATGATCCTTGAGGTCCCTTCCAACCTTACCATTCTATGATTCTATGGGGGAAAACAGGTTTTCACTCAATTTATAGACACATGAAGGTTGGAAAAGACCACTCTTTTGGTAAAGAAATTTGTCCTGATATCCAGCCCAAACCTCCCCTGGAGAAACTGAGGCCATTTATTCTTGTATGATCATCAATTACTTGATAGAAGAGACCAACACTCACCTCACTGCAACCTCCTTTCAGGTAGCTGTAGAGAGCAATAAGGTCTCCCCTCAGCCTTCTCTTCTCCTGACTAAACAATCCCAGCTCCCTCAGCTGCTCATTTATCACTGTAAAGTACATACTTGATCGAAAAAAAAAAACAAACCAAATCCTGGTACCTTCTGCAAGAGGTCCTGGTCAACTGCTCATGGGTAATCATGTCCCATGGCCTTCAGTTCTGGATGACTCCTCCTGCTTCCACTTGCTGCACACTCAGTTGTGGGGCATAAAAGAACTTCTGAATACATCAAACCTTGTTTAGCAGAGAAACCCAGTATGTCCATTTGTCCCAGCCCATTAAAAAAAGCAATCTCAGTTTACTCCAAACACCACTCCAACTGAATGACTTCCTTATTCCCAGCTTCATTCAAGGAAATGAGGTTTGACTGTTGAGAACTCATCTAAATCAGCAGAGCTTATAGAAGTGCTTTGGGATTGCAGCGAATGAAAGGAACATTCTTATTGCTGATAATGGGAAACAGTTTGTGTTGAATTGCAGCTGCAGCTCTGAATTTTCAGTACTTAGATAATTAGGAGTTCAGAAGGAACACTGATTGCCAACAGGAGCTTGTGCAGTGCGAGATCCTGTGGCAATTTTGGGTTGTTACATTTGAGATATTGGTTTCCTCACTGCATTTTCTAACCCGAAACTCCACAGCAGTTCTGTGAAATGGGTAATAAAGTACAGGGTCAGCAGAGCATACCCACAGCCATGCCAGGATCTCCACGGTGGAGACAAGCAGTAGACCAGCATTCCTTGCTTTATAGGCAAACTGTCACTACTGAAATGCCTCAAAAAGTGGCTAATGAAGGCATTCCAGCTCATTTGGGTCACAGAAGGGTGCTGGGTTTTATAGTTTTGTTTTGCAAGACTGAATATGGAAAACTAAAAAGGACTGAAAGGAAGAAAGAAGAAAATTAGAAAATAAAAAACCCACATCCTCCACTTTTTTTTTTTTTTTTTTTTTTTTTAAATCCAACATNTTTTTTTTTTTTTTTTTTTTTTAAAGACCAAATTCTAGAAGATGTACAATCCATCAAACCATAACATTTTGATTAGTTTTTACATCAGGGCCACAGAAGCCCTTAAGAATTCATGAGATGGATGCTCTTTCAGGTGGGATTCATGATTAAATTATCTGAAAGGTCATTAATAATGGTACTGTACTGCCTTGTGCAACCACAACTGCACATCAAGAACTTTAGTACAACATCAAGACAAATGGTAAAGGCCTGGTTAGAGTGGATTTAATATCAAAAATCACCAACGGGGCCAAGCAGGGTAAGGAGAGCCTCTCCTCTCCCAAAGCCTAAACATAATTACACAAAACAAAATCAAACCCAGGAAAAGAGCATTCTGCAGGTCATAAGATGAATTACAAATAAAATATGCAGCTGATCCTAGTCTAACCTCACAAGTAAATGTCTCCCAGAAGACTCTTGGTAATATGTTCTCCATCTCTGCCTCTTGGACAAAACCAACATGAGGAGAAAAGGGTTTGAAATGGGATGTTAGAAGGCTTGCTGAGGGAAAAGAATTTTCTCATTAAAAGGGCAGAGGCTGTGAACTGAAGGAGACATGGGAATTTATTTCACAGTATCACCAGGGTTGGAAGAGACCTCAAAGATCATCAAGTCCAACCCATTACCACAGACCTCAAGACTAGATCACGGCACCAAGTGCCACATCCAAACCCGCCTTGAACACCTCCAGGGACGGTGACTCCACCACCTCCCTGGGCAGCCCATTCCAGCAGCCAATGACTCTCTCAGTCAAGAACTTTCTCCTCACCTCCAGCCTAAACTTCCCCTGGCACAGCTTGAGACTGTGTCCTCTTGTTCTGGTGCTGGTTGCCTGACAGAATAAAGCAACCTCCTCCTGGCCACAACCACCCTTCAGGTAGTTGTAGGCAGCAAGAAGGTCTCCCCTGAGCCTCCTCTTCTCCAGGTTAAACAATCCCAGCTCCCTCAGCCTCTCTCCATAGGGCTGTGCTCGAGGCCTCTCCCCAGCCTCGTTGCCCTTCTCTGGACATGCTCAAGCACCTCAATGTCCTTCTTAAATTGAGGGGCCCAGAACTGGACACAGGACTCAAGGTGTGGCCTAAGCAGTGCAGAGTCCAGGGGGAGAATGACCTCCCTGCTCTTACTGGCCACACTATTCCTGATGCAGGCCAGGATGCCATTGGCCTTCTTGGCCACCTGGGCACACTGCTGGCTCATGTTTAGGCAGGTGTCAATCAGCACCCCCAGATCCCTTTCTGTTTGGCTGCTCTCCAGCCACTCTGACCCCAGCCTGTAGCTCTGCATGGGGTTGTTGTGGCCAAAGTGCAGCACCTTGCACTTGGATTTCTAGCTGACTTAGTCAAAACACTCCAATGGTCTTCAAGGGCAGAATTACATCCTTGGTGAAACACCATCAACCTGCCTGAGCAGTTGGGCAAAACCCTCAGTGTCCCTGCAAGATTTTAATTTCTTGACTTATTTTATAACCCTTCTGTGGCTTCTTATTATTATGGTGATCTGGTTTTGACATGATAAACTCTGTATGACACACTCTTCACACTTAGAATCATGGAATCACAGAATACATTTGGTTGGAAAGTATCTCCAAGATTATCGAGTCCAACCATTAACTCAGCACTGTCAGGGCACCACTAAACCATGTCACTCAGCACCACATCTCCAAAGCTTTTAAATCCCTCCAGGAGTTGGGAGGGGATGGAGACTCCACTGCTGCTGCGAGTATCCTGTTGCAGGCCTTGACAACCCTTCAAGGGAAGAAATTGTTCCTCAGGTCCATCTTAAACGTCCCCGGTGCAACTTCTCTCTTCCTGTTGTCCTGTCACTTGGTCCTTGGGAGAAGAGACCAACCCCACCTGGCTCAAACTCCTTTCAGGGAGTTGTAGAAACTAGAAACTGTGTAGGTTTCAGCTCAGCCTCCTCTCCTTCAGCTTAAACCCCAGTTCCCTCAGCCACTCTTTGCACAGCACTTCACAGACTCTCCAAACTCAAAGCATTTCCTAGAAGGAAATTCATTCCTGAACTGCTCTTCTACAGACTAACTTATTTGTCTGTGACACACCCTGTGAAGTCCAGAAAACACATAAAACATTTCTAAAGAGAAGACATTTCCTCCCTGCTCAGGGACATAAATCTTCCAAGAACATTAAATCTACAGATGGGGAACAGAGACAGGGATTACTCATAGGCACACCTGGCTCAGTGTTGAAGTTTCTGCTCTCTGAAGCATAAACATGGTGTGACACAGCTTAGGCTAATGTAAATATTGCCATAACACCGAGGAAAATTCACATCTTGAGGAACATGCAGTCTAAACACCTGAACACAGTGTAGGATCTTGATAAGCTGCTCTCCTTACCTATTTTAATGGCCTTGTACTCTCCATTCCACACCGTGAAGTAGATTTGAAACCTAGTGAGTGCTACTTCACTGCTTGATACACCTTCAAAACCACCTCTAGCAGAAGAGACTTGAACATGCAGCAGTCTAGTGACTAAAGGCAATCTCTCCTGAATTCAATTCCTTCTTGTACCTGTGCTGAAAAATGCAAACAGAGCAGAATTCTTCATTGCACCATAGAGACAGATACCCTACAGTTTAAGCCCATCTGTGTTCCCCTCCAAAGCAGAAAACGCCCAGGATGCAGGAGGGAAGCTGGGCAAGAGTAAAACCTTCTGAAGAAGACAAGAAAGCTACTGTGCCCTTTATGAATCATAGAATTGTCTGGGCTGAAAAAGACCCCTAAGACTGAGTCTAGTCATCAACCTAAGATCACCCCATGGCCACTAAACCACATCCCAAAGTGCCACGTCCACACATTTCTTTAAAATGCCTCCAGGGACAGCGACTCCATCACCTCTCTGGGTAAACCTATTTCAGTGCCTGACCACTCTTAGCACAAGAGCAAATTTCTCAGTTGGAGGGGGCTCATCAATCACAGAGCCACAGTGTGGTGTGGGCTGGAAGGGACCTCCACGCACACACCTGAACGTGTTCCTGTGTGGCCTGTCCCAGGTGACCCTGCTTTGGCAGGGGGGGTTGGACTCAACCTCTAGAGGTCCCTTCCAACCCCTAACATTCTGTGGTTCTGCTGTCCCTCTGTGACAGGAGGATCTCAGAAGAAAGAGAAGGGAATTTATCAGAGAGGAAGCAGCAACACCAGGAAGGCTACCAAATTACAGGGGTGAGAGGCCAAATCCGGCACCTCAGCAGTAGAACAGAATTTTCACTTACACAATTTTTGCTTTTTTATTTGACATCAGCTGCCTTTCCCTCCTGAGGGCCTAGGAATCCGGAACAGGTGTCCCACAGGGTAAAATCACAATGTCCACCTGGAGTGGAGACCAGTGCCAAATGGTGTCCCTCAGAGGTCAGTGCTGGGACCAGTGCTGTTTAACATCTTTGTCAGTGACATGGACAGAGGAATCAGTGCACCCTCAGCAAGTGTGCAGATGACACCAAGCTGTGTGGTACAGTCTCCTTGCTAGAGGGCAGGGATCTATCCAGAGGGACCTGGACAGGCTGGAGAGGTGGGCCCAGGCCAACCACATGAGATTCAACAAGGCCAAGTGTAAGGTCCTGCACCTGGGTAGGCACAATCCCAAGCACAAATCCAGG
>VWZE01021954.1:155471-168384 GCA_013396675.1 Eubucco bourcierii | reverse complement strand
AGGGTGGTGAGACACTGGCACAGGTTGCCCAGGGAGGTTGTGGCTGCTCCCTCCCTGGAGGTGTTCAAGGCCAGACTGGAGGAGGCCTTGAGTGATCTGTACTAGTGGGAGGTGTCCCTGCCTATGGCATGGGGTTGGAATTAGATGATCCTTGAGGTCTCTTCCAACCTTACCATTCTATGATCCTAGATTCACCTCACCCCTGTGGAAACCAGCACAGATCTGCACAAGAGGGCACAGAGCTTGGGGAAAAAAAAAAAAAAACAAACCAATCTCATTCTTACCCTTTAAAAACCCCAGAAGCACAAAAGTTCCTGAGTAGAAGGACCTGCAGGTTTTGCATGAAGACAAACCCATGCTGTGCAGCGCAGGGCAGCTCTGTGAGCAGAGGCAGGGACTGCGCCGCCTGATGCCGCCGGTTGCAGCCGGTTGCAGCCGGATCCTGCCGCCCCGCCCTCAGTGGCATGGCCCCGCCTGTGCCCAGGAGAGCCTTTTATAGGGCAAGAAATCTAAGGGAGGTGGTGAGCGGCTGCAGAGGCGCTCAGCTGCCAGCCCGGGCGGGCAGTGAGGAAGAGTTGGTAAGGAAAACCAACGTGTTCTTCTCCAGCCTGTCAGCTGCTCTGCCAAGCACACCTGAACTGGTGGAGCAGCAGGACACCAGCAGCCAGGGAGGGGTTCCCACAGGCTCTGCCGCCCTGAAACCTCGCAGCATCCCAGCAGGGGGTCATGTGGTAGCGGGCAGAGACTCTGCCATCCCAGCTTTCTCGCTGTCATTTCCAAGTGATGAATCACTATTATTATTATTATTAAAGAGCCATGTTAAAATGTACAGGCCTTGCTTTATTTTTAGGCTTCTCTTTGGGTGCCAAGCTGTTCAAGTATCACCCAGAAACTGAAGAGGAGCCAAATTCTTGGCTAGCTGCAAACACTCTCTTCAGTAAGCTGTGGTTCGGTTTGCATTGTACTCATATGTCTAGAAATAGCCTAAAGTAGGAATTGACATCAAGTTTATTACTTACCAGGGACAACATTCCTAGAACTTGGGTGTGCTTAACCCTTCCTTCAATAAAATAAATGCTATCCTGAATTCAGCCATGTGGGATTTGTGGTTATGCTTCATTCATTAATACATTAAATGCATTATGAGCCATGTATTGATGACAATCGTGTAGCAAGTCAGCTGGAAAACAAAGCAATACCCTTCCCATTAAACTCAGAGAATCACTCAGTTGGAAGATACCTTTAAGCTCATCGAGTTCAACCATTCTCAGTCTCTACCAAGTCTGGTGCTAAACCATGTCCCTCAGCATCACATCTCTGCCTCTTTTAAACACCTTCAGGGATGTGGATTCGATCAGCTCCCTGGGGAGCCTGTTCCAATGTCCTATTCAATCTATAAAACCTGTACCGCTGTGGCCATCAGGTTGTAGCAAACATGAATCCTTTCCACTCAAGCTCAGCAAATATGAAAATGCAACTTTCTTGTACCAGATTTCCCTTAAGTGTCAAGGAAGAGAGGATTTTGCCTCGCTGCTGTAGACTGGGTAACAAGCTTTTGCAGCCCAGCTTTTCATGGACAAATCCCAAACTGAGGGATTGCCACAAATGGTTGGACAAAGGTGGTAGGATGAACTGCAAGGGAGAGAGCTCAGAAGAATTGTTCACGTTAAAAAATTGATTTCATAAACTCATTGTACAAAATAGGATTTGCAGACTCAACAGCTTAACTATCCCCTTTTCCCTGCACTGGCAATTTAGATAATAACATGATCTAAGATGGATATCTTCCTTATAGACTTAATTGTACTTCTCAGTATGACAGCAGAGCTTGCTAGATAGCATCTGTCTTCAGATACTCCAGAACTACACTCTCAGGGCACAGTCCAGTCAAACCATATCGATTCCTAAGGCAGAGAGCAACTTAGAGCTGCACTAGTCATAAATACACATTTATTTCTCATTAGAAATGCATAATTACAGCATTTAAAAGCATTTCCCCCTAGAAAAGTAGTTAAGCAACAGTACAAACAAAATTGTTAGTCTTCTGCAAATACAGTTCTCATTACACCGAACAGAAAACACCAGCAAAAGGCTAATACTTGCAGTTATGGGGTCTTTCTCTTTTTTTTTTTTTTTTTTNNGAAAAAAAAAAAAAAAAAAAAAGAAAAAAAAAAAGCTGTGGAGACAGTGAAAAATATTTGAGCTCTTGATCTTCTATACGTGGTAAAGCAAGTATTGCAAAGCAGCAATACACCTCCTAAGATACCTGCAGACATTCAAATGGCATATTTCACAGAAGAAATGAATGGGGTGAACCACGAATTTAGTCTCATTAGATTTCTTTCCCTCTTTTCTGACAGACCTTTTATTCCTCTTCAAGTGTACCTAAGGGCAGGACTTTTTTTTTTTTTCTCTCTGAAGGCCAGATCCTCAATTGATGTAGTGGTGCAGCTCCAGCTTCAGTAAATGGCTCTGATTGATGCCAGATGAGGGCAATCAGATCATGAGAACTCTGCTCCTTGCAGGAGGTGTTCAAGGTGTGACCATGAATCTAGTTGGCATTTCCATTCTCCTGTCGTTGCACGAAGACTACAGCACTTAACTTCCAACAGTGGTTTGCTGACATCTTGGCTGACACAGCTTTTCACAATTCTCTTTACTGGATTTGGATTGCTCCATGTTCTATCTGCATTTCTGGTTGGATTGCTGATTGAAGGGTGTCAGTGCCCTGCAAAAGGAAAAAAAATAGGATCGGGAAATTAATACCAAAGTGCTTTCCATGGATGCAGCCAAGGGAATGGGAACAGATTATACCAAGTTCTTGTATATACCAATGCAAAATCTGCATGGATATCAGCCCTATGAGAAGACTTGCAACGGGAATACAGTTACAAAGGCACCAAAAATAACAGAAGGAGCTGACATGAAGACTGAATAAACTCATGCCCATCAGGCTGGAACAAGAAGGCTAAAATAATGAAGCCACAATAAGGATCTATAAAGTTACGAGTGGCATGAAGAGGGCAAATAGAAAACAATTACTTCCTTTCTCCTCCAAAAAAAGAACCAGCTCAACAAGGAAACAAAATAAACCCCATCCCTGGCACAACACATGTGGAAACTGAGGAAGGACTTGTCCCATCATGCTGTATATACAGCCAGCTTGGGGCTGCAGAGCTTAATAGTACTACAGAAGTAATGTCCACCAAGGGTGATCACAGAAAAGACAGTAGGAAGCCCCAGAATGACAGAACTGCTGGAGGTAAGGAGAGTGAAAATTACCTATTTGCTTGGAATTTCCCCATCTGGTGCAGGATATGGCTTAAAATTGCTGACTTTACTCTATTTTGTGTAAAATGAGAATAGTGCTACTGTAGTTCTCAAATAAAATTCTTCCTGCAGGCCTGATTCTACTCTATTGCCAAGCAAAAACAGTTCTTCATGAAAGAATTTAAAGCAGACGCGATTGCCTTCAACTTTCAGAAGAAGTCTGCTTTAAAATTCAATTACAGACCAGTAGTCTGACCATGCTGTGAAAGGATAATCCCAGAGCAAACTGTTTTTTTAGCCAAGTTAGCTGGAGTAAGCAAAACTAGATTATGAAACAAACTCCATCTTTAGAGCTATATAAGATGAACAACGTTTAAGAACAGCTGTACTGGCTTGGATAAAGTCCATCACACCCAATAAGCCTTCCCCTGATAGCAGCCAATATCACAAACATAGATAAGCTACAAGAAAAGGGCAAGCATTTAATGATATTTTCCTGTACACTCCCCAAAATTCCAGAGATCTGCCCTTGATGGATTTTCTCTCCATAAATACATCTAATAGAAGCTTTATGTAACACCCTGGATGTAGGATTAGTTCTGTGGCAGGACTTCTGTTACAAAAAAGTTTCACTCAAAGCTCTATGTACTTTGTGCTCTCAGATTAGATGATCCACAAATACCCAAGGGTGAAAACTCAAGCAGATTTCCCATCCTTTGAATCTTACTATGGAGTTGCCACTTATTTATTCAAATGAAAAGAGTGGAAGTTTAAAATCACCAAACATTGCTCCTAAATTGAGGTTTTCTTGTCAAAGGACATTGAGGTGCTTGAGCATGTCCAGAGAAGGGCAACGAGGCTGGGGAGAGGCCTCGAGCACAGCCCTATGAAGAGAGGCTGAGGGAGCTGGGATTGGTTAGCCTGGAGAAGAGGAGGCTCAGGGGAGACCTTCTTGCTGTCTGCAACTACCTGAAGGGTGGTTGTAGCCAGGGGGAGGTTGCTTTCTTCTCTCAGGCAACCAGCACCAGAACAAGAGGACACAGTCTCAAGCTGTGCCAGGGGAAGTTTAGGCTGAAGGTGAGGAGAAAGTTCTTGACTGAGAGAGTCATTGGCTGCTGGAATGGGCTGCCCAGGGAGGTGGTGGAGTCACCGTCCCTGGAGGTGTTCAAGGCATGTTTGGATGTGGCACTTGGTTCCATGATCTAGTCTTGAGGTCTGTGGTGATGGGTTGGACTTGATGATCTTTGAGGTCTCTTCCAACCCTGGTGATACTGTGAAATTATTTCATCTCTCTGCCTGGTTGCCAGCTGCAAGACTTTTTCCTCTCCAACTTCACAAGTAATGTGCTGTTTACTTAGATTTTCAATAATTTAGTGGCAAAGTGGTGAATAATTCTATGAGTAATTCTGTAAGGCTGCTAAATCTGATAGCAGGCAAGTATGACAGCAGAGTCACCATCAAAGTTGAGTGACCATCAAAGCTTTCTTTCCCATTAAAGGAAAACTGTACTGAAATAGTATAATTATCCAAAGATAGTGACAATGACAGTACTCAATATTCAGCCAACATCCAGACCAGAAGCAGAAGACTGCTTAAGTGGATTAGAAGCACCCCTTAGATATGGAAGGATGTTTTTTACCCAAGTCTAGCAAAATTTACTGCCATCACACAAATTTGAGCATGGAATTAACCCAAGTCTTTTTTTGTAATCATATCCCATTTTGTATTCCTAGACTTTTCAAGCTGCTGTTGACCCATGAAACTAAACCTAACTCCTCCAAATGCATATGATTTCAATCTGTGTCTCTCTCCTGTCGTGGTAGGCCTAAATAGGCCAAAGGTGGGCTTGTATGTGTCCTGGCTTGCCCAGGCATGCTCCCCTGCTCCCCCTCCCTCTGTGCTGGGGTTGGTGGCCACAGGAAAGGGGACAAAAGCCTCAGCTTCACCTAATATGGGCAAACTGCCATCCTGATTGGCTAATCTATGTCCAAAGGCCCATCAGTTTCAGGCTGAATGGATATAAAGGATGAGCAGGTAGCACATTGGGCTTGGTGCTGTTGTGCTCTCTGCTATTGCATCTGGGCCTGCTTATTATCTCATGGATCCTGAGCTGGGTGGGACCCCAACGAGCAGGATCAGGCTCTGATGCCTCCACGCGTTCGGCCTGCACAGGCAGCGTGACACCGTGCCCAGACTGCACACTGCAAGACATCTGCCTGCACCTGAGAGCCTGCTGCCAAGAGAGCCAGGACCAGGGCAGAGATGTCTGCCTCCTTTATCTGAAGCACCCAGGAGCCTGAGGAAACTCCAAAGCCTCTAACAGCTTTCAGCCCTGCAGCAGCCCTGCCACGTGCTTTGGGTATTGACCCATGATATTTTTGTGAGCACTTCAGGCCTCTTGTAATTATTAATTGCCTTCTGCCATGAGCAGAAAGGAGTTTCCTGCATCCATCCAGTGGCTAAGCAGGATAACTAACTGCAAGTGGTGTAAGTGACTGCACAAACATTCTCTGCCAGTAAAATCGTTTGCTTATGCTATTGCTTTTAAAGTGTTCCAGTTTTGCCTGTTCCCTGTATGTATAAATTTCCAAACCCTGCATTTTTGAACCTTGTAAATAAGGTTTCTGATGAGATTTAATGTTAATAAACAGTGTTCATAGTTATTAACAATCTCTGCCTGGATATCAAAATTGATACCATTATTAATAGTGAAACAGTTTTCACTACACCTCCATACACCATTTGCAATCTTATGCCACTGAAAGCAGTTTATTTGTTAACAGTTTGTGTTTGCAGAAGTGGCTTATTGCTGTTTGTTTCAGATGGTCAAAAAATGGGATTCCTTTCAGCCAGGCTCACTCCTACCTTCAGCTCTGCATGGCTTTCAGAAAAACAGGTCAAAAAACTTGGGATTTTGTTTTCAGACATTAAAGAAATTCACACTTCTGGTGTTTCAAACAGGGAATTTGTGCAGGACAAAGCATCCAACTCAGGACAATAAACTCCACTTTTATGAGTTTTGATTGACAGATACAAATTAAATCCTGAAGAACATCTCAGTACCTTGACAAACAAGCAAATGAAAACAGATGGAAGTGTCACTGCAGCTTCACTGAGAGGGTTTTCCTTTCAGTTCAGAATTTTCCCTTCAGATGAGAGATCTTTCTAAGAAGATGCACAACTATTCCATAATTTTAGCCAAAAAAACCCTACTGAACTCCCCACAACTCAGAGTAAAGAAAATACCAAGTTAGTTTCTCCAATTCCCTAAGAGATCCTTAAATCTAGTGATTCAAGATAGCCAGCAGGGCATTACTAAGAGTTAAGTCCTGCCTGACCAACCCAGTGGCTTTCTACAGTGGAGTGACTACATCAGCAGCCAGGGGATGGGTAGGCACAATCCCAAGCACAAATCCAGGCTGGGTGGGGAATGGCTGGAGAGCAGCCCTGAGCAAAAGGACCTGGGGGTCTGGGTTGATGAAAAGCTCAACGTGAGCCTGCAGTGTGAGTGCAGCCCAGACAGCAACTGAGTGCTGGGCTGCAGCAAGAGCAGTGTGGGCAGCAGGGCAAGGGAGGGGATTCTGCCCCTTTACTCTGCTCTTGACAGACCCCACCTGGAGTACTGTGTGCAGTTCTGGAGACCCCAGCACAGGAAGGACATGGAAGTGTTGGAGCAGGTCCAGAGGAGGCCACGAAGATGGTCAGAGGGCTGCAGCAGCTCTGCTATGAGGACAGGCTGAGAGAGTTGGGGCTCTGCAGCCTGGAGAAGAGAAGGCTTCCAGGAGACCTTAGAGTAGCCTTCCAGTATCTGAAGGGGGCTACAGGAAGGCTGGGGAGGGACTATTGACAAGGTCTTGCAATGACAGGACAAGGGGCAATGGGTTTAAACTGGCAGAAGGGAGATTTAGACTGGATGTTGGGAGGAAGTTCTTTCCAGTGAGGGTGGTGAGGCACTGGCATAGGTTGCCCAAGGAGGTTGTGGCTGCTCCCTCCCTGGAGGTGTTGAAGGCCAGGTTGGAGGAGGCCTTGAGTGAGCTGTACTAGTGGGAGGTGTCCCTGCCTATGGCATGGAGTTGGAACTAGATAACCCTTGAGGTCCCTTCCAACCTTACCATTCTATGATTCTATGATCTATCTGCACTTCTGCAAGGCCTTTGGCATGGTCCCCCACAACATCCTTCTCACTAAGTTGGAGAGAGATGGATTTAATGGGTGGACTGTTTGGTGCATTAGGAAATGTTGGATGATTGCATTCAGAAGGTAGTGGAACAGGTTGTCCAGAGAGGTGGTAGATGTCCCATCCCTGGAACCATTCCAGGTCAGGCTTCACAGGGCTCTGAGGAGCTGCTCCAGTTGAAGACATCCCTGCTGACTGCATGGCATCTGGACTAGATTACCTTGAAAGGTCCCTTTCAACCCAATGCATTCTATGGTTCTATGATTTTAGTTTGTGTAAACTGAGGAAATATTTATGGCAAACTTATTTTTAATTTTGCCCTTTTTTCCTTTCATGTTCTTATTTCACATTCCTTTTCTGCTTCCCTTCAGCTTTGTATAAACCTCCATGGTTAACCACAATATTAAAAACCTAACAGGGCGCAAAGTGTCCCTGAAGAGAAAAATAACTCCTACAGTAGCTGCCAGTCGTGT
The DNA here is from genome assembly GCA_013396675.1 of Eubucco bourcierii. Classification (NCBI taxonomy): domain Eukaryota; kingdom Metazoa; phylum Chordata; class Aves; order Piciformes; family Ramphastidae; genus Eubucco; species Eubucco bourcierii. The sequence goes on along the minus strand of VWZE01021954.1, from coordinate 160,464 downwards.
GGGAGATGGATGCTGCTGTTTATAACAGAGTTCCAGAACCTGGAGGTGCTAGCTGAGAAGGGAGGACAGGCATGGGAAACTGACCCAGGAGAAAGTCTGTAGGAGGCAAATGTGAGAATTTCCGAGGCCTGGAGTGAGGACAGCAGCACAAGAAACATCTCTCATGACCTGCTACCAACATGCTTTATCAACTGCATGGGACCAGCAGTACTGGAGGACTTGTAACAAATAAGACAAGATCCCTGCAGCAATATTCTTCTTGTCCTCTTACAGGTGACAATCAGAGAAGGCTTAGTGTAGAGAAAAATCTAGCAAAGAGGAGAAAATTACTATTAAGGGCTCATCTACGTGGGAAGATGAGTGAAAACTTGAATGTGATCTTCAGCACACAGCACAAGAGGCAACAGGCACAAACTGGAACCCAGGAGGTACCATCCAAACACCAGAAGAAAATTCTTTGCTATGAGGGTGGCTGGAACCCCAGAACAGGCTGCCCGGAGAGGTTATGGAATCTCCTTCCCTGGAGAGATTCCAAACCTGCCTGGACATTGTGATCCTGGTCAACCTGCTGTGGGTGACCCTGCTTTAGGCCAGGGGGGTTGGAGTGGATGATCTCTTGAGGTCCCTTCTAAGCTCCACCATGCTGAAATTCTGTGCTCTTAACTTCAACTCAATGTGGCATCTGCAGATTGTCTTGCCCATGGAAGAAGCACTAAGCAGTTAAACACACAAAGCCTGGACAAGATCCCCTTGACTTCTTATGCTTGGTATTTGGGTATTTTTTCTCCCCTCAAGAGATTAAATATCCAAATGTTTGCAACCAGATCTGGATTCTCCAAGAAGCTGAGTTTGTATGAGACAAAATTCCACTGTAACGCTGGCTGCTAAGGATGCCATTATATTTTGGGAGCAACAGTTTATTTTTCACAAGGACTTGGCATTGAAGCAAGGAAACCCACAGCACTGAGGCTCTTGGAAGAATGTGTGACCACCTTCAGAAAAGCTTCTGACAAATGCTTTAAGTGTCCTCACTAGAGTCACAGCTTTGGGCTGGCAACAAACACTTTATAGACTCAGGCCCATGACTGTTCAAATGGCTTTAAAAAAGAAAAAAGGTTATTCTTCCACCATAAGTGTTCACTTACAATTGCTAACATTGTGGATCCAGGGGGAAATCACAGAATCACAGACTGTCAGGGGCTGGAAGGGACCTTGAAAGCTCATCCAGTCCAACCCCCCTGCCAGAGCAGGATCACCTGTACCAGAACACACAGGAACACGTCCAGACAGGTTTTGAATATCTCCAGAGAGGGAGACTCCACAACTCCCCTGGGCAGCCTGTTCCAGTGCTCTGTCACCCTCACAGGGAACAAATTCTTCATCATAAAATCAACCAGGTTGGAAGAGGCCTCCAAGATCATCCAGTCCAACCAATCAACCAGTCCTAGCCAATCAACTAGACCATAGCACTAAGTGCCCCATCCAGTCCTTTCTTGAACACCTCAGGGGATGGCAACTCTCTGGGCAGGACATTTACATGAAACTTCCTTTGCCTCAACCTCCATCCATTGCCCCTTGTCCTGTCACCAGGCATCACTGAGAAAAGCCTGGTTCCATCTTCTTGGCACTCACCCTTTACATATTTATAAACACTGATGAGCTCACCCCTCAGTCTCCTCCAAGCTAAAGAGCCACAGCTCCCTCAATCTCTCCTTGTAAGAGAGATGTTCCATTCCTTTAATCATCTTTGTGGCTCTGTGCTGGACTCCATCCAGCAGTTCTATGTCCCTCTTGAACTAGGGGGCTCAGAACTGGACACAGTACTCCAGATGAAGCCTCACTAGGGCAGAGTAGAGGGGTTGAAGAACCTCTCTTGACCTACCAAAAACACCAGGCTGCTGATCAAAAGAAATGGAAAACTGCTGTCAGGAAAGGAATAAATTTTTAAGAGATAACACAGTCTGAAAAATACTTTCTGGATAGCTTCCAAGCAAGTTTTTTCCCTGTCCTTTAATATGGCTCTCAGCCTTCGAGGATGCAGAAAAACAGTAATGACCAAAACAACTGTTCTCTAGAGGAACTGAGCAAGAATATTGCAGCAGGAACAGTCAAAGCCCACATAGACCTTTACCAAAATAATGCTTCATACTACAAATTCTTTTTTTTAAAGAGGATCCTGAACTCACTGAGCTCGCAGTACCTCTGGGTAGATATACAGTCCATCTCATCTGACAGATACTTCAACCAAGTCAAGCACATTCAAATGACAACAATGTACACATACTTGATTGGTGGCAGAGTGATCTGTTACTGGGGTCAGCTGCACATACTGGACTTGGATATCACTCCCTTGGAGTGGGGATCCATCAACGCCTCCCGACGCAGGCTCCGCAGACGCAACAGCGATCAGCTGAGCTCCCTGCAGCACCTGCAGAGCAAGAGATGAGAGAAAACAACCCCAATCAGAAACGGATTAGGAACCACCTAACTTAAACCAGATGCAAAACTAAAGAGCATTAAAAAGAAACAGAAGAAAACTCCCCTATCAGTAACAGTTGCTTTAAGTCTTGTGGGTTTCCGAGAGGACATGGTACACATCTGGAAGGATTCCCAGATGAAACGCTCATCATGTTTTGCCTGATGAGATTCATGATTCTGTTACTGATTACTGCAAAGACTAATTGGGACAGACTGAGCAGGTTACACAAGGGTGGGATAATGTCAATAGCACACCATGATATCACTGAGTAACACTTTTACTGTGACACAAACAGACACTGACCCAAGATACTCCTCCTCACAGTCACAGGCATTCAACTTCTGACAGTTTTATTACAGTGATGTTTATATTCCTGTCTTAAATCAAGGTGTAGAATTAAGAATGACTGCTAATTACTGCTTCCTCTAAGCACATCTGCATTTGACTGAAGAATAAGTCCCCCCAAAAAAGAGTTGATTCATATAAAAGTGCTTGCTTAAAAAATATTGTTGTGATTAGTCTAATTCGAGGGGACCTGATAGTAGCCTTCCAGTATCTGAAGGGGACCTACAGGAAGGCTGGGGAAGGACTATTGACAAGGTCTTGCAATGACAGGACAAGGGGCAATGGGTTTGAAATGGCAGAGGGGAGATTGAAACTGGATGTTAGGAGGAAGTTCTTTCCAGTGAGGGTGGTGAGGCACTGGCACAGGTTGCCCAGGGAGGTTGTGGCTGCTCCCTCCCTGGAGATGTTCAAGGCCAGGTTGGGGTATTCCTTGAGTGAGCTGTACTAGTGGGAGGTGTCCCTGCCTATGGCAGGGGGTTGGAACTAGATGATCCTTGAGGTCCCTTCCAACCTTACCATTCTATGATTCTAATTTTAATTTGCTACTTCAAACACAAATCATAATAACAGAGAAATATGTAAACAAGTCCCCAATTCCATTTTTTAAATTCAGCTAAAATACACATATTCAGTTGTCATTTCTATATGCTGCAAATGATGTATTTTTAAATGATGATACTTGAACCTCAGCAAACAAAAGACATCTTTCAAAGGAAGGAAAGAGAACAAAGAACAAAAAATAACATTCTTAACAAAGGTTTTTTCTTAACTAAGTCTGATTTCTCAGCTGATCTGCAGGTGGGTGGCCATGCAGGAGTGGGTAGACCAGAAGTTCTCCAGGGAGTGTGGGAGGCAAAAGGTGACCTCCATAATTGACCTTCAGGGGTGTTGTCAGGATTTTATAGGGATCTTGGGTGTTCTGAGATACAGTCAGCATCGAACTGGAAAAGGATGCTACAGCTCTGCTTTTACAGGAGTAAGCAAAACTCGCCCATCCTAGGGGACTTGCTTCAGAATGATGTCCAAACCACATCACAGTATGTCCTATCCATTACCTGCAGGTCTTCAATGTAATTAGTCTCATTTATTTCTGAACTACAAACTTCAGAACATCTGTGAGCGTCCGAACAAGCCCAACGTCCTCACCTACAAATGTTTTACATCAAAGAAGCCTGAAGTTTAGCACAGTACCAACTGCCCTACTTTATTCTTGACTGCAACCTTCAAGAGCACTCCAAGAGAACTCCCTGCTACCAAAGCCACTCTGGAGAAGACCAAAGAACTCAGTTGTATGTTATATTACAGCAAACCTATTAGATTCATAGGGAAAATGAAGGACATGGAAGTGTTGGAGCGGGTCCAGAGGAGGGCCACAAAGATGATCAGAGGGCTGGAGCNGAGATTTAGACTGGATGTCAGGAGGAAGTTCTTTCCAGTGAGGGTGGTGAGGCACTGGCACAGGTTGCCCAGGGAGGCTGTGGCTGCTCCCTGCCTGGAGGTGTTGAAGGCCAGGTTGGAGGAGGCCTTAAGTGCCCTGTACTAGTGGGAGGTGTCCCTGTCTATGGCAGGGGTTTGGAACTAGATGATCCTTGAGGTCCCTTCCAACCTTACCATTCTATGATTCTATAACCATCTCCTCCTTCTATGATTCTATGAAAATCTACCTTTACCATCAGCCTACAACAAAACTAACCAGCAGTACTCACATGCAATATTTTTTTGCTTTCAAATTATACTTCCCTCCTCATAGGATCATGGAGTGGTTGGGGTTGGATAGGGCCTTAAAGATCATCTAGATTCAACCCTCCCACCACAGGCAGGGATACCCGCGCTACTACCCAGGTTGCCCAAGGTCCCATCCAATTTGGCTTTGAACACTTCCAGACCTGGAGCCTCCACAACTTCTCTGGCCAACCTGTTCCAGTACCTCACCACCCTCATGGTGAAGAATTTCTTCCGACTGTCTAATTTAAACCCAGCTTCTTCCAGTTTACAGCCATCACCCCTCATCCTGTCACTCCACATCTTTGCAGCAAGTCCCTCTCCAGCTCTCCTGTAGCCTCCTTCAAATACTGGATGGTTGCTCTAAGGTCTCTCTCTTGGTTTCATGCACATGGTTATAGAATCACAGAATCATAGAATGGTAAGGTTGGAAGGGACCTCAAGGAT